>JAULBM010313745.1:0-13951 GCA_032357055.1 Geukensia granosissima | reverse complement strand
ATTTTCCGCCCCTATCCAACCCGCAATTTTTCCAGTGGCAGTCTAAAAGTACCTCCCTTACCGGTCCCTTTGTTACATTACAGTCTACATATCGATTTATTGTTTGCTGACTTGTTTCCGTCCTGAATATGCATGAAATATTTCCCACTGGACGTTAAACAACAATCAATCAATGTTCCCAATTGGCAAAAAACTCTTCTCCGCTGAAATCGCTTGGCCAAAAGGATAAATATCTGATGTGAAGAATCTGTTGAAAGTCCTCTATGAAGTTCCTTACTTTGTTCCAATCAGACAAAAAATGCATATGGCTGCCATGGATGATTCTTGTTTTTGGTTGGCTGAAGTATAAAAAAAAATCTTTACCTTTGAATTACTTGTCTGGATGGAACAATATTTGACAGGAATCGTCAAGGTCCTTTATAAAATTTCCTCATTTCTATTTAATTTGATTTGAGTGCTTCTATTGCTATTTTTACATCTTCGACATCCTGTCTTATTGGTTCTTATATAATATTTAAAAGTAAAACAAACCATGACATAACAAAGAATTTTTAAAATAATTCATCAATGCAGTTGTCTCTAAAGCAGAACAAGGAGGTATTATAAAATGTAATTCAGAATTGTAGTTACAGGAGAAAGCAACGTTATTCGATTCCTATATGAACAGTATATGTGTTCCTTTGAAATAATTCGAATTCTTAGTTTTTGAGAACATAAACAGCATCCTTGGTCCTTTCCATTCACGATTGTTGATGCCTCAAACCTGATGAATTCCGCCGAATTATGATAACCATTTGCAATTAAGGCAAATGTATCATGTCCACAAATATGTAGGCCAATTGTTTAATTTATTTATGACCTTACAAAAACTGACGAAACTACAAAAGTTTGCAAAATGGTAAACGAACGCTAGCAAACAATTTAGAGTTCTGCACGGAAACCATAATTTTATTTATTAAGGCTAAGATAGTCACATAACTCAAGGAACAAAGTAGCTGCACCAGTAGCTTGAAATTGGTATATTTTAATATTGTTGATTCAAAAAAAGATATAATTTCAAACATTACAAATGTTCATTAAAACATTACCAGAGTTCAGATATGTGAATCATACTTTAAAACTAATTGTAGTGTTATTTCGGAAAAATTACAAATGCATGTATTCAGCATTGTTTCAGCAATACAATTGTTGATTGTATTTATCTCTAGGGCAATTTGACGATTTAAAGAACTATTTCCGTCCTCGCTTTGGGCTGACATTACGTAACGTAAAGTATCTGCATGGTATTTTTGCAGAAAATCATTGACTTTGACATGAATTTGTAGTCTATAGTTTGACACATGTAAAATGAATCGGAAGTTTTATAAAGCATTTAAAGGACGTGAATCCAAAAAACCTGTCTCATATCAATAGACCATTGTCGGGCTATGGATGATAGCTAAATGTTGATTTGATTTGGTGATTATCTTACTGATTTTATTTCATGAATTTAGTTACTTACCTGGCATCATTATGAACAGACGAATTTCTCTCTCGTAATTATTCGACTCTCTTGTAAGTAAAGTACTTGCGCGAACCTCTAATACATGTAATACATCCGGTCCACCGCCATGATTACCTTGTTTCTCGGCTAGACGAATTTCTTGTTTAGTTTTTTTCTTCAGTTCCTGATTTCTGTATTTTTTTAATTCGGAATTGCCAAAGAATTCTAAAAGTCTGAATTAATGTCGACAAACGACGATGAATTTTATGATTTATAATTTATACCAAATGATATTCGTGAGATCGATCTGAAAACTCTGTCTCTGCAAAAAGATATCATCTAGGTAAAATATGACCAAATATGGTAGAAAAGGAATTCTTAACTCTTCTTCCTTTAGGGTAAGTTTGACATCATGTTTCAGTTTAGTGGACAAGTACCCAAAATGGTGAAAATAATTCTACAGAAAGTTAATTAAAGTCACAAAGACAGGTGGTGAATGCTACTAATCATAGCTACTAATTGACGACGTAAACAATTCGTCACATGCATTGAAAGACGATGTATCTCTTACGCCAGTTCATGATGAGGTGTAGACATTGATGATAGTGTCACAGGCATAAAGCCTGATGATGAACAATTGAGAAAACCAGAAAAAGCCAATTTGATATCTTTTATGATGATACCATTGCTATCATCCCGCAAAAGAAGAGTGTATTTTTATACAATTTAGAAAAGAAAGTACTAATGGGTCACTGGTGTTAAATTTAAGACCAATTGAACGGACATTATTTCCCCAAATGGATTGCCTTTAGTTTTGGACATGTTAAAAGCTTCTTTTGCTCCCATCACCTTTTTCTACCAAGTAAAATACTTCATTGAATGCTTTACATGGAAGACCCTTTTGATAGAAATGGTGTTACGATCTGATTAGAATGTTCAGCTTATTTTCAGGAGGAAAGGGAGTAACTTATATAAACATACTTGGACAAAATATGAGATCATCTCATGATATCTAAATAACTGTTGGTCCAAATTTAAAAAAAATCCAACCAATAAAGTATTTTGTACATGTTCTTAAAAAAGACAAATAACTCAGAAAAGACAGTCAAAATTTTAAGCTTTTCCTCTAAATTAATTTTAAATATGTAAATATAGAACCTTACATTGTAAGCCGCGAAATTTTAAGGTTTAACTATTTCGACTGTAGAAATTTGATAATCAACGGCTTATAATGTAAGATTTTGTTTCTCTAATTTTTAAGCATAAAAATATCGTTAAAAAACTATCATAGGCGGGATCATGCACCATCTTTTATCATTACTTGTTACAAGGGACGTAACTTGTGTACAAAACAAACAAACATGCCACTTATTTTTAAAGCATTTTCATATGTATTTGCCATAAAATAAAGTAATTCCTACCTAACTGAAAGAGTCTTTGAAAGCTCAGTCCTCCAGGGTAAGACATAAGATCGTGACAAGTCTTTGAATTCGTGAAGCGAATTACGCGGGGTCTTATAATCATCCAATCAGCTGCTTAGAACAACTGACCCGCACGTTGATTATCGACTTTTTCTCACACAAAAATTAAAGAAATTCCGATTAAGGACTACGTTCGCTTCGCGATGAGGTATTTAAATGTGGGAAACTATTTTTAACGGGTAGATATGTGAAGAACTCGCATTTTATATATTATTGTTATTTATGTATAAAAAAATAAGTTTAAAACCTAAAAAAACTGAAAACAACTTAATCAAAGCTTGGAAGTGAACATATTCAAGTGCTTCTTTTGCAAGTTTTGATCCTGTACTTCCTTCGTTATGGTTCTTAATAATGCTACTGATGAGCATGTAAATGTCACATACCTAAATTCCTCATTTTGTCCAGTGACAGTCATAAACCGTTGCACTGTTGTGTCCCATCCCAGCCCCCGTTTTCGATATTGATAATTGCTGAACTTGTTCTCGTCCTGAATATGTATGAAATATTTGCCATTGGACGTTAAGCAACCAATAATCAATCAATCAATCCTGACTTTCCTAAACAAGCGTCGGATGGGACGATAACAGTTGGTCGCAAATAAGGAGAATTGTTGACATTTTTTAGCATATTTACGACCCCTTGAAAAAGCTAGTTGTTGGAAGCAGTTGTCCAGGCTTCCGTTCCCTTTAACTAAACAGTCAAAATTGTGCTTCTTGTAGACAGAAACTGCTTCATCCCATCCAATTAATAATTTATTGTTTCATAATACGAATAAAATTTGCCGCTGGACGTTAAACAACAGTCAATAATCTTTCAGTGTATGTTATATAAACGGTTTGTGCCATACTTTTACTTCCGGACGAGTCAAATATCGAACAGAGAGAAATCCTTATGTAAATGGTAGGAAAGGGTAATTTATTTGAATTTGAGAGCACATTTTTGAATTTTCGATGCTTGTATAAATAATTCAATAAAAGCGCTGTAAATAAGCATGTTAGAATGGTCTACATAATTTTGAATTACATACATAGGAATTATTAATAACCATTTTCGTTGTTTTACCATTCTGGTTTGATTGAGTTAGCGGTGAGATTGGAAATGCAAAATCATTTAACAAGACCTTTTTATTCTACATTGCAAGGCAAGCTGTACATGTGCATAAGAAAAAACTTATTAGAGAACTCAAATGCAACAATAATCGATAAATTAAGCTTACAGTATACAACGAATAAATGTAAGCAGAAAAAAAACATACACACTTGACTTAAGTTCCTGGCTTTCAGCATAATTGATACAACGTTGTGTAATTTTGGAAAAGTAATACTACTTAAAAATATCAGTAATAAAACTTATTTCGGTTGTCAATAAGCTTTCATTTGAAATGATCAACAGAGTACAAATGTAGCTCGGATAGAAGTTCGTTTATGAACAAATTCTATACTTGGAATGACCATTGTTGGCAAAAGGAAGTGGAAACCAAATGTTTTCCATCAAGATTAAGAACCCTTACATCGTCTTAAAGATTTACAAGAATAAAGCATGACTACTTATAACCTAAAGTAAAATTTAGCTTATTTGTCGCATTTTTCTCTTTCTTTATTACACTAGATAATTTTTTATTCTAGTGCTGCCGGTGTATAGAAATAGGCTGTTTGGTTTCTCAGCCCGCAAGCGCTCAACTTTTCTTGAAGTTTAAGGCAACATTAACAATTTACTCTTCATCAGTAAATGTTTACGTCTGCACTAACTATGGACTTTAATCTTTCTTGCTCCATAACTTTGTCAAATGAGTATATATCGACCTGAAATGCCGCTACAAAAGGCTAAATTTTTCGTCCCTACCCATCACTCCCTTTTTCCAGTGGCAGTCTTAAAACCGTTGCCCTGTTGTGCCCCATTCCACCCCTTTTTCGATATTGATAATTGTTGAACTTGTTCTCGTCCTGAATATGCATGAAATATTTGCCACTGGACGTTAAGCAACCAACAATCAATCAGTTTTTGGAGATTGGACTTTTTTTTTATTGCTTCATGTATTTTCTGCACTAAAAAATAAATGAAAACCTTCGTCCATTCTAGAATTGTTGTTAACATGGATATGCAGATGACAATGGGGAAATCAATTGTATCTGACATATCAGTAAAATTGAAAGTTTTAACACCCTTGATTATATTAATTTATTATATTCTTTACCATTTGCTCTTATTTGAACAATCATCTCAATCATACTAATTGGTGGCTTCGGTACAATGACATCAAGTTCTAGACCATCGAAGAATTCAACAAGAATAAAGACCATTAAAAAATCCCAAAAATGAATACGGTGTAAGATGAATAAATGCATTTAAACTATAGTCTAAGTTCAGAAAAACCTGGATTAATGAGCTTTTTTACTAGAAAATCCTGGATTTACTCGGATAACCTTAGTTGAAGTAGGCTTACTGTGAAGTTAATCAGTTAATCTCGGTTTAAGCTCAGAAAAATTGTTTAAGCTACTTAATCTAGGATTACGTTATTAAAGTGGTAACGGTTTAACATATATATGTATGCAAAAAATAATCAAATTTTCACAAATATATTGTTTTGCTGAACCATGGGAGTTGTAAACAGATTAAATTCCAAATTTGTTTGCGCGCACTTGTCAATAATTACTTCCTCTCTCCATTATAACCAAGTATGCTGGTAGACAGAATTTATACAGTAAGCTGTTTTCACAAGAATATTTTACTTTTAATTAGATCTAATCTCCATCACTAAATTTATCATTTGTACTTAAAAAAGTTATTTCGAATTGTATCATGGTGCAACCGATATATATGTTAAGTTATTTTATACGCAAACATTATGTTTTGTTTTGATAAGGTTGTTAAAGGTCCAGCGGTCGTTATTTGAGATATATTCTGGACTAGAACAAGTAAACCAAATATATTAATCATTACAATGCTTTAAATAACGTTTAATAACCATAAATAACTTATCTGAAAAAATGCTCAGATGTGTGGCAAGGCCTACTACGAAGCGCACGCATGGATTGGGGCTTCGATATCCTGCTGTTACTGAAAGCAAGCGCTCAGAGTGATATTCCTGATGATAAGTCTCTCAAAACGAGATCTTATCAACCACAATATGTCCAACAATTTAAAACCATGTCGTCAATAAAAGAAAGGTAAGACAAGAAGGATGCAATGCCAAATTTAAATTTTATTTAGAGTAGCCAAATGTATCCACATAACAAAGCAACATGATCTCTGTAGAACTGAATAGCAAGCATAAATATATTCAAACATGCATAAAATATATATAACATGCATAAACTGCATATCACATAATAAAAGCATAATAATATGTTGCAGTGCCTCGTTAGGTAAAGCATATATATTTCCTTTAGACAAAAACCATTTAGATTGATAATTGCAAAGTGTATATATATCTTTTGGGCAAGCGGACATATACATATATTTATAAAAGACAGCAAGAGTATAAAGAGAAAGCCACATGTAAACAAACTTGAATGTAATTATGTCAGGCATGGGGCATAAATTTGCAAGAACTGCAAAAATGTGGATGCCTCACACAAACTACTAATATAGTTTCTGGACTGCTTAAATGAAGTCATTTAATTTCTTTGGTAATTTCCACACCTAAGCTGCCTCATACCTGAAAGACATTTTACCATATGGAGTAGTTCGTGGCTGGGGTACCTTCGCTGTGTTTTTTATATCTGAAATTGTTTTGAAACTATTTTAAATAACATTGAAATAAATGCCATGTTAAAGGACAATAGCTAAATTTTGACCTAACAAATAAATATTGACTGTCAGCTTTGGACGCCCGGCTCATTTTTCTGTAAAAAAGTATTAAAAGGATTTTTCTTAAGTTTTTTTACAAAACTCTGTTGTCTGAGCCGCTTACGGAAGCCCTGGAGAGCAACGCACAAAATGTATAACTTTTGCACACAAGATGTATGACTTATGCGCAGAAGATGTATAACTTGTGCGCACAGGATAGTAACTTGCGCGCTCAAGTTTTGTAACTTGTGCGCAAGAGATAGTAACTTGTGCGCACGAGATAGTAACTTGTGCACACAAGATAATAACTCGTGCGCACAAGTTATAATTGTTTTTTTGCGTGGCACTCCATGGCTTCTGTAGCTTCCAGTTTGTACTTCTTTTGCTATTTTGAATAAAATCCTCATAGGCATCATTTATATCAGTAAAATTTGACGAGTTAAATCATATACTTTAAGACATTTAAAACAACAGTTTTATCAATATTTTGCAAATCACATTTGTACACATATGAAATTATGTGGATCAATAATGCCAGTACAAAACTGACATTTTCCTAAAACCTCACCCTTGATCAAATCAAATCTAAGAACGAAGGTTTTGATATGACACTTTTAAATTAAAACTAATTAAATTAAATTAAAATCGCCAACAAAATTATAATTGTCATATTTTTAAGGACGTTGTCTAAAACACAATTAATATAGTTGGTAAAAAAGTACAAAGAGATTTGATGGCTTGTACGCACCTTAAATGAACAATTTTAAATCCCAAAATCGGGCCACAATTCCAATTTACTCCACTCATGGGCCGGTCTATTACACCAAAAAATAAATAAAAATATGTTGATCTCACCAATAAATTGACATTCTTGTCGCATTTACTGTAAATCATTTTTCTCGCAAGCGATTTATTTTGGCGACAAGCAGGTAATCCCTAAAATAAATTGCTGCCAATTGGTTCCTTTAATGATATATTGTTAAATTACAAATGGCAAAAAACCGATAAAAATACACGACAGGGCATTAAATCGTATAAAGTAGCGGCAGAAATATGTTTGTTAAAAGTTTAAAGAAGTAGATAGCCAAGTTTTACTTTCGGCTTTTTTTTTGCTGCGGCTGAATTTTTGCTGGGTCCAGATCTAATGAAAAGGTATCACTGTAAAAAGATCGGGGCAATTTTCTTTTTGCTTTGTGTTTTTGTTCGCGAATGCATCATCCTCACGGCCTTTGAACGTTATATTTTACCTTTAATATGTTTTCTTTCTCAATATTTTTATTGTTCATATTCCAATCCAGTATAAGTCAATTCAGTGTAAAGGGTAAGGTTTAAAGGAATTTCAACCTTCAGGTGGAGAAAGTGAACTGTCTGTTTTTAGGTGACTCCGCCTCTTCAATGAATGACTCCGCCTCTTCAATGAAACAGAGCTGTCTACATCTGTGAAACTCCATACTGGAGGGTAAGATAATGGTATGATATAGATAATCATATATGTGATGCACTAAATCTTGACAATGTAACAAGAAATTCATTCAATACTGCACGATTTGCAAGAACAGCATAACATTCATGTGTCAACGTTTAACATGGACAAGCCAAAAGTTGAAAACTATATATGGTAAAAGATTATTACCTTTGTGCAAAATTATTGGCATTTTTAAAGCTAATGGAAGGTTGGATAGGGATAAAAGATTGGGTTTGCCAACATGTAGAGATACAACTCTTGTAGATTATTTTTTTATTGTCTCCCGAATTTATACCCTATGTAAACACGGAAAATTCTTTTGAAATGTTACCATTTGATCCTATTTTCAGTGATGTACATAATGCTATTTCTATATCATTTGTGTTTAAGCATTCAGAAGTTCAAAATATAGTACCAGATGAAGTAAGCATTCAGAACAAAGTGGTTCCCAGATAAACAGACTTCATTGAGAACATAAATCATGAAAGTATTGATAGTTTAATCGCAAAACTAAACTCAGTAGAGACCGAATTAGTAGATAAATCACCGAAAGATAGTGTGGTAAGTGAGTGTAATGCTCTAATGCTTGGTACTGCTGAAAGATGTGGTAGGTTTAAAGAGGTAAAAGTGTCAGGTAATCAATTTAACCCAAAGCGAATTTCAAAGAGATTGCAATATTGCTAGAAAAGCATATAATCATGCTAGTTGGAATATCGGAGGGCATTTGTTCATAAGTTAAAAGGCCCCCGAAACAACAATCCTAAAGCATATTGGGACCTTTGGAATAAATATGAGAAATCTGATAATGTAAGGTAACTATTGAAACTTTTTATGAACATTTCAAAAAGTTAAATATAGTATCGGACTAAGATGCTAATGACTTTGATGTTTCTAATCAGGATAGAACAGAGCACAACTCTCTTCTTAAAGCAGCATTCTCAGAAGAAGAAATCAGAATGCAATAAGAAAACTTTAAAACGATAAGGCTTGTGGTTTTGATCTTTTACTGAATGAATTTCTTAAGGGAGTAGATCTAGGTTAAGGGAGATAACTGTTGAAATCACGAGTATGTTTTTGATATTCTGCTACATGAAGAGCTCTTTAAGAATTCAACAGAAACAGATCAAAATTAATCTGTGTTATTAAGATGCTTTCATTGGATTTATAAAAATGGTTAACACAAACGTACTTAAGATTTATAAGAGTTATGTCCCTTAACATGAGTCTACCTCCTTAAGTATTCTGCAACCAAGTTGTTGCCTGTTTTTATAAAATTTTAAACTGGTATTTTTAACGCTAGGCTTTATAGTACCTATTGACAAAAAACAAGGATGACGTATCTAGCCCAGACAACTATGGGGAGATAACAATTTTAAGTTGTTTCGCAATTTTCGCTATTTACTACTATTTTGAATAACAGGTTAAATTTTTACATAGGAAGTATGAATTTGCTCTGCGACGAACAAGCTGGTTTTAGGAAAAATTATAGTACTATAGACCATATTTCAATTTGAAATGTCTTGCTGAATTGTATCTTTTTAGAAACGGAAAATTATACTGCGCTTTTATTGACTACCAAAAAGCATTCGATTCAGTTGACAGGGTTTCATCGTGGCACAAGCTACTGCAGCACTGCATTGATAATAAAATGTTCAATATTATTTTGGGAATGTATGAGAGTGCAAAATCATGTATCCGACTTTGTCCTGAAATTTCTGAAATTTTCTTAAGTAATGTAGGAGTAAGACAAGGCGAAAGTTTGTCTCCTGTGTTATTCTAACTTTTTAAAAAATAGTAATGCTAGATACTGGTGGCTTGCAGTGTATTTAAAGTTATATTTTTTATTTTATGCTGATGACACAGTATTGCTGGCTGAATCTGAAAATGAATTCCAAGCTGCTTTTCTTTACTTTAAAACCTGGAAATTAGAGGTCAATGAAGGTAAAACAAAGGTTGTCATATTTAATCAGAAAAAGTTAACACAAAAACCTGTATTTCGTTATAATGGAAAAAATCTAGATGTTTAGACAAATTTATATATTTGGGTATTTTATTCAATCATAATAGTAAATTTGATAAAGCTAGAAATCGAGCTTTTGAGCAAGTTCGTAAAGTATTATGAAAAAGTTTAGGAAATAGATTTACTAATCCAGCTATTTGAAAGCATGGTGGCACTTATACTTTTGTACGAGTCCGAGGTCTGGGAAGATAACAATCAGATTAAGAGTCTTTTTCTTAACTTTTGCAAAACTAATTTTAAGTAAAAAAAAACAACTCCAAACTGTATTTTATATGGTGAATTAGGGCGTTATCCATGGTATCTTGATGATATTTTCATTAAAGCTAAAATGATTGTTTTTTGGAAAAGAATTATCTGTACCAAACAGGAGAAAGTTCAGTTTTATATAGAGTAATGTATGAATTACACAGAATAGGGAATTATAGCTCAAAATGGGTTTGTCAGGTAGGAAAAAAAACTTTTAACGATTATGGAATGTCCGAGATCGGATTTTCACAATATGTTCCTCATTCTACCCAACTAGCAAAGTAAGTCAAGCATAGGTTTTGTGATCAGTTTCAACAAGTCCAGTGTAGAATACCCATGCAAGAGATCAAAAGTGCATAGTCCAAAGAGACAAGAAAAATTTGAAACCAACTAAAAGGTAAAACGAAAACAAAAGAAATAAAGACAAGGAATCCACGAACTCCTTTACAAAACAGGAGTGGGATCAGTTGCTCTAGAAAGGTAAGCGTCCCCTCTCCTGCGCGCAACACCCGTCGTGGAATCCTTAATGTCAAAATCGGTGTCAAATCAGGATGTCATAATGAGGAATGTCAATTTGCGTCGATCCGGAAGGAATCGCACGAACTCCTATGTAAACACGGAGTGGGACCAGGTTTCTGGAAGGGTAAGCATTATCTCTCCTGGTCGCAACATTCGTTTTGGAATCCTTAAA
Source organism: Geukensia granosissima (assembly GCA_032357055.1). NCBI lineage: Eukaryota > Metazoa > Mollusca > Bivalvia > Mytilida > Mytilidae > Geukensia > Geukensia granosissima. The sequence continues at coordinate 2,776 of JAULBM010313745.1, read as the reverse complement.
GTCTAATCCGGGTTAACGACAATCCAAGATGAGGCCAACCTATTTTTGTATTACCGGTAATAGGTTCATAACTAGTTGATAAACACTGATTTTCAGGAGGGACGACTTCAACCTTGATTGGATGTATTCTGGCGACAACAGCAATGCTATCTTCAGAAAATCCTGATATTTGGAACAGGCAATGGAGTATCGAATCAACTGAGAAACAAAAACCCCGTAGGCAGCGGAAGCAGGAATATTGCCACATACATATGGGAAGTTTGCAATTATAAAGTTCACAAAATAATACTTTCTAATGAGTCCAGTCAGATCATATTGTTTTGCCTCCCTTTTACTGCTATTGTTAAGATTGTATTTTACATTACAATGCTTGTTATTGATTACTTTAGTTTGTTTCGCAGTTCATAACTTTGTTTATATTCACATTCCCCCGGAGACTACGGCACGGACGGCTTAATTAATAAAGAGTCTGAATCTGTCGACCATAAAATCCCTGGAATGATGACTTCAACCGAACAGCAACATATCCCTTATTTTGAAGTCTATGTGCTAGTGACTTGGCTCTTTCTAGAAAATCGCTTTAGGGCAAAAAGGAATTACTTGGCCCTCTCCGAAAATACTTACATTTTGGACTATTCCATTGTTTTCTGAATTCAACTGGAGCTGGAAGTATCTGCCCTGCTGCAGAACTTTCATTTAGAACTATCAAAATAGACTTGGCGATTTCTGTCTGCTCCTTTGGTATCTTCGAATTCCAGTTAACATATTCATGACCGACTTCTTATATTTCAAATTCTAGACAATTTTTTATTCTATTTTCACACTGCAAAGTCTTGAAAACATGTGGTAAAGTTGACCTACGTCTTTCCAATAATGCATCATAGTTCCGTTTTTACCCGTACACAATCTTGGGTACACCAACAAATGCACGTGCCGCCTGTTTGAATTCCCTTCATGTTAAATGTACCTATATTAGACATATGTTCATGAAAAAACATACGTCATACACTGGGATGTTTCTGTCATTGAAGTGGAATTTGACTATGAGGAGGTTTAAGTGATCAAGTTTGTCATATAGTTTTGTATGAAGCCTTAGGAGGAAGGAACAAGTATATGAGGAATTGACAGAAAACCGAAGGACCAGACAAAAGGGGAAAGTCGACAGACACGGCAATCTCGAGAAAACGAACAAGACGGAACATGATATATATGCATATAAAACTAAAAACACAAAACTACAAACAAAAACACACGGGGTGAACCCAGGTGGTCCGGAAGGGTAAGAGTTCCTGCCTCTTTAAAGACACCGGCCACTTTGTCCATTTTTCAATCAGGTATAAGTCATTTAAGAGTAAAGTGGGAGATTTCATGGGATTACAACCTCCAGGCGGAGAAGGTATACACCCTGTTTTTGGTTTACTCCGCAACTTAATAGGAAAAAAATCCGTCTTCATGTGTGAAACGGTTATTCCATACCGATCGACACGATTGCGATGTCGACCGTAAAATTTCTGAGTGAAGACTTCAACTGAGGAGCAACATATCCCTGTCTGAGCAGTTTTTCTGTAACCGACGCAGCTCTTTCCAGAAGCATGGACACGTGCTCTTGAAAAATCGTATGAAATTTTACGCAATACACTGTTACTGCCAATTATTGGGAAGTTAACTATTCGAAAGTTGATGTCATCACGTTTGCCAAATAATCTTTTCTGAAGCCTTCCTTCATTGTCTAACTCGAGATGAAGGTCACGGTATGTGATGCATTTTGGAGTATCTTTTGTGTTTTTGATTTTTCAAGCTCAATTGGGTAGATGAGATGAAGATAATCACCAAATCATTAACAGCTGAAATTAACAGTTTTGGGCTAACTTTATTTCTTTTTTCTGTGAGAGCTATTGAAGAGAGTCTGTCTCAAACGATTGAAGACATAGTTAGGCAAAGAGAAGGGGCACATTTAGTGCTTATTGGAATGTCGATAGTCTGCTGAAAAATTCGTCCACCAAACTGAACAAAAGTGTTGTCAATTAGGAAAGTTATCATTTTTGTAATATCCTCCTCTGTATATTTGTTTTTTTAATTTTGTGTTTCGTTGAATAAAATATGTTTTGGTTCTACCGCCAACGATCCATTTGTATCGTCTTTCTTCGTTGTTTTTGACAAAGTAACTAGGAATTTGATGTTTTAGTCTGGATTTGAGAAGTGCATATGGTTTTGCTTAGATTGTGGAAAATTCAAATGTCTTGATGCTGTTACAAATGGAAAGAGATCTTGAATTTAAAATTAAAATCAGGTTTTTAGAGTTCTTAAGTATCTACAATGGATTTATGCCACTTCTTGCATAGTTTGTGTCGCAGTATTTATGGGGCTCATCCTTGTAGTAAGAATTGAAGTTAAACACTTTGAGAGCGGCTTGGTGAATATTTGGCATATCCAGCAATAAAACTATGCTTGTAATATAAAAACACTTTTGTAACTTTCAAACTAGGTGTCGCTTTCGTACTCATTGATGTTTTAAGTGAATAAGTGACTTAACAGCTTTCACCCATTCTTCTTAAAGCGTATCAACTCCCCATCTCAAAGGTTGTGCCGGGGAAAGAATAGGCACTAGGTATCTCCGTCCGTGAGGCACTAGTCCTCTAAAAGGGGCGTCCCTGATTGTGGGGGATGTATAAATTCACAGTCCGTCAGGAGGGAGACGATAAAGACGCCCCGTGTTTAGGAAATGCCACGTCCTAAGCACGCTAAAGACCCCTTGTAACAGCTCTTTTTGAGTGGT
>JAULBM010313734.1:0-13952 GCA_032357055.1 Geukensia granosissima | reverse complement strand
GTTTCATTTTGTTGGCCATGGTCTTGTCTGTCTTCCGACTTAACGATTTCTGTCTGCCCGTTTGGTATCTTCGAATTTCTTTTACGCCTGATATATGACTTTTACAACTTAGATATGATAACAAACCAAACATTAACCTAACAACCTTATTAAAAACAAAAACTCGGGCTTAAGTACACAAACCGGACTGTATAAACAGTCTGTATTCTCTACAAATTAGTTAAGGCTCATATGATGTAAAGCAAACGTATAAATAGTTTGAACGTTTGTACCTGTACTTGATGTAAAATGTTGATTTGTTTTACCCACACCTAGTTAAGCACACTAAATATTTTTATTTTTGTTGGTTGAAAATAAAAAAGAATAAATTTGACGATTTTGATCATCATTCATTATTAGTTCTTGATAATATTATCAAAAGGATGGAAGCCTTTAGGGGTAACAATCTAGCATGTCTAATTTGGCACTCTTTTTCATACACAATTGAAGGTTGTCTACTCAATGTCTGAAACGCACTATAATTCGCGGAAAGATTCTGTATAGTCACGAAAAATGCAGTTTAATTCTACTAAATCATAACACGTGGTAAGCTATCGGATGCACAAAGATAAATATAAACTCTACTGTTATGTACAAGGCATTTGGACGCAAGCTGGGATATACTTTACAGTACTTAGCCATTTGGTCAGAGAGCACGCTGCCACGTGATAGGTAAACGATCTTTTCAGAACTTGTACGCCACCTTTCACAACTCAACGCAAAAACAGAAGCCTTGGCAGATTGTTAAGACCTTACACTTTTGCAAAAAGTACTCATCTGGAACGACAATGGTTAGCATGTCGCCGCAAAAGAGACATGGTGCAGTGCAGGATGTAATTGGAATCGATGAACCCTGGCAACGTCTCCAGTGATCCATTCAGATTATAGTCGGTTCCTGCTTCACAAAGAGTTCTATTTGAAGGAGGATCGGTTATGGAACTTGACTGCATCTCATATGACTTATGGACAAATAGAGGTGTCTGGGACATTCTTAGACGTGACGTGGTGCCACATTTTGGTAACCTATCGTAACTTAAAAGACCTGTATTGAAGGATGACAATGCCAGACATCGTCATTTTCAGTTGTGAGGGCTTATCTCGAGAAAGAATCTTTGAAGACTCTTCCGTTATCAGCAGGGAGTCGCTAAACACTGATTTCATTAACTTGGTAGATGTGTGCAGTCTATGTAACTTCATGCACATGATTTATGATAGTTAGAGTCGAATTTGTACGGTGAATGGCATCTGATCACGCAGCAACATATTGGAGGGATAGTGTGCAAAAGAGAGTTGCAGCAGTAATCGAGGAAAAGGGTGGATAAATCAGGTATTGAGATTTAAGTGATCGATAACCATTGTGTGTATGATGATGAACTTTTTTTTAATTGACAGAAAAATAATGGTTCAGAGTTTTCAATGACGAAACTGTTGTAAGACCGTGCTTCATTGCAATAAGCATCCATATTTTGAAGTTATAAACCGCACATAAAAAATATCTTTTATCATTTAACAATGTTTTCGTATGCTCAACGATGAACAACTTAATACACATTGAACATGATCAAGACCATAATTACGATGAAAACATATTTGGGTTCTAAAGACTTGAAAAAAAACTCAGGGATGCTTTATTCCAGGTGTGCACAATTCTGAATCTTATGTTTTGGTGTCCAAAGAGACAAGACAAATTTAAAACAAACTAATAGATAAAACGTAAACAAAATTACCAAAAGCTTGGAATCAACGAACTCCTCTACAAAAAAGGAGTTGGATCAGGTGCTTCGGAAGGGAAAGCATTCCCTGTCCTGCGCGCAATACCCGTCGTGGAATCCTAAATTTCTAATCCCTGTTTACGTCAATCCGAGATGATGTCAACTTATTTTTGTTCACCGGTAACAGGTCCATAACTAGTTTAGATACACTGAAACCATATGGATCAACCAATTTGTGATGGCGACAAAAAGAGCATGTTGAGTGTAAAAAACTAATTTATCTGAAGAAACACTTAAAAGGATAATTTTCCCCATTTTATTATCGATGATTTCTGTTGTTCGTAGAAAAGCTTCCGCACAAGTTAAAAGAACTAAGATATGACTTTAATGAAATTAACAAAATATTTAGTATTAGAAATAACTAACCATAATATAAATCCATTTTCTATCAAAACTTCCTAGTTTGTTGCATATGAAAAAAAGATACAACAAATAATTGGACATTGACAGGTTAACTTCCAGCCTTCTGCAACGTAAATCATATACTGTCCTTGGAATATAGATGGGCATATGTTAAACAAAGAACAGGAAGATACCAAACGATCAAACATAAATCGTGCAATCAGAAAACAGAAAAGACAGTGGCTAATAAAAAAGAAACGTTAGACAAAATAAGAACATACAACAATACACTGAAAACTGATAGAGTATCACGAACCCTAAAAGAACTGAGGTGAGTTCAGGTGCTCCGGAAGGGTAAGAAACTTCTGCTCCAATAGTGGCACCCTTCATGTTACTGAGTAGACAAATCCTGTGTCACAATCGCTGTTAGCAGCAACCGTTATAGGAACAGATTTGTTGTCACACAGTGGGAAGATATCCATTTGTGAAATGGATATGTCGTACTAATCAACCAAATCATGTTGCCTGATCAAAAAATTTCCGGAGTGATGACTTTAATCAAATAAAGGAATAAATCGGCATGAAGGGGTGCCCAGTTGTTTCCCGTCGGAATGCGGACAGTCTGTTGAAACAGATGTCTGCCAAACATTGCAAAATTGTTGTCAATCAAATTATCTAGGATTCTAGAAATGTCGTCATGCATTCTTCTACACTAACTTTTTATCAGAATCGGAGTGGTTAATAATAAAATAAGATTAGTACCTTCCCAGAACGAAATTTTGTACCTGCCTCTGTTTTAACATGTTTAACAAAACAAAGGTGAACCAAATCTTTTAATTTCTCTTTGACTTTTGAGTATGGAATAGTGGTATATAGGGTTGATAAATCCAATGTTTTGATACTACTGGAAGATTGATTAGTACTACATTGATTTTAAGCAATCTAAAAAATCTTTGGAAATGTTTAGAATCCACATTTGATTCACTTCACCTCTAGAAAGGCATGATTAACAGTAACTCTCGAGCCCTAAAGTAAAGAATTCAAATTTTTCCTGGTTGGTTGAAATTCCAAAAGAAGACAAAACTGACCGATGATTGTCAATGATTTCTTCTTTGTTAAATGTCATCTAGATATATGTAGGGTTGCCAAATGGATTGTTAACACCAAATTCCTTTATCAAGCAGTCAATGTAATGTGATGAACAAACAAAAAATCAGCAGGGATGACAACATATTTTTATTTTTCATGTAGTTCATGGAGATATCTGGCAACACTCAGATCTTTGTTGACCGATTAAGTGTTTGTATTCATAGATCGTCCCAACTTGTAAATTCGGATTTGTATTAACGATCGACCTCTTATCCTTCACTCATTCTGAAAATGTATAATTCCTCTCCTTCGAATCTCACCCATAGTCTGGCATAATCCTCGAAAAAAAAAGACCCATAAGGATCTTAATTTGAACTTCCTTTTTATCGATTGGGGCCAACGGAACTTTAGCAAACACATTTCGTAGATAACTGTTGTCTACAATACTGAGGCTGCCAGTAATCATGTGACCAGAAAGATTATATTTTAACGGAGAACTTGCAATCCGGGGGTTTAGACTTGTAGTCGTCGATGTTGGGATTCTTCACACGTGTTTGTAGCTCAACATCTGGTAAAATACAGAAGCTTCCTTGAAGGCTTAGTAAAATTTAATGAATATCTGATTATATTGTTGTAAATTTTGTTTAATAGGATTGTTTATTTGGACCACTATTTCCCGCTTTTGTAGCCTTCGAATCTAGCAGAACGGCCTCAAAACTATATGATAATAAAAAGTACTGCACCTTTTTGTTCTTAAAGATTTGTCAGTGCCACTCTGAATAAAACAGAATGACCCAAACTATTAATATGTTATCTTTAGTTATTATTCCATACATTTTTCTAACAATTGAAAATAATCAAACATTTTTTACCTCCAAAAATATACAATAGCTCCTAAAACAGCAACAGTAAGAAATATTCCAAGAATCGTGCCAACAACAGCTGAAACTGAAAAAAAAATTAAGTAATCATTTTAACTGTTAATAGAATGATTATTTGAAATGACTTGTCGTCTGACTGTCCCACATTATAGCTTTTTGTTATGTAAACTTTACTGTCACATCTCAAGGGTTTTTTCTTAATCCAAAAGTCAACTGAAATCCTCCGAAAAGCGTCTATCTTAGCTCGTTTAGAAAATAAATCTAGTGAGGTATAAAATAAATTTTGCATCTTTTGCAAGTAAGATACAAAGAGTAAGAAAGATACAAGATTTTAGGACAGAAGATGCTTAACCTTTGAAGTAAACGGGTCCTCTTCCTATTGTAAGCTTCTGTTGTTTCCGGTTTTGTTGCGTTGTTGGCTTTGCATTGCACGTTATTACTAGCTGCTCTGATGGACTGGCCTAGATTTCTTTTAATTTGGTTTTCATTTGCTCAACAAACTAGTGGCCCATATGAAATATGTCTGGGATATTATATGGATTATTCTCAAAAGATATAAAATAAATTCAACAATGTGATATTACACATATCACAGATCATCACTTGTACAAAAATACAATGTATCCGCGACTTTTGTGGCAGGCGAGACAATTACAGCTGGAAATGTATGCTCTATGCTACCATTTAATGATTTTTTTGTCTTTCAGGTCATAATCTAATTTTCTTTCACGAAAAACAAATGTTCGATAAAGGAACTTTAATAGAGTCTTGCTACAGAGAACGAGACATGATGCCTTTTGATATTAATATCAAACTTTATTGTCTTTTTGGAAATAAAGAAAGGACGCTCAGTTAAAATTTTACATTGAACTCAACATGTAACCAATGATAATTGTTTTCTTCAAACTTCGTTGAGCCCCAAAAATTCTTGAGATTTAATGTCAAACGGGCTTCTAGAATATATGCAATACATAACTACGCTTTTTTTATTAGAGCTGAACATAAACTATAGTAACATGAGTGACTGAACCCTTGTAAATTCATAAAACTCCACAAAAGTCTTGTTTTATTTCAGCTTCAAGTAAATGCTCTATTATTCACATCTATGATCTATTGACGTGTTTTAACTAATATTAGAACATTATTATTAACTTCTTTAATAATTACAATGAAATTTTATCAATCAACTATCTATAAAGTGTAAAAGATTGACCGAATGTTTTAAACAAATAAAATTACATATGAAACTGCTGACAGTTATGATTTGTCTACTTTTTTACCTGATATACATATTACGGGAAAATTTTCTTTTTCAATAATTGGTCATTTAAAATTCTGGCTGCTAATACATTATGTTAAAACCAATTCAATTCCGATTAACCATATGATAAATATACAAACAGGACACCATCTAACATGTTAAAATTAAAATTATTGATAATTTTAATGCACGATTACGCGACAAAGTTAATCGAAACATAGTTGATTTTCCTATGGGCACTAATGACACTTGTTTGAATTCTTAGTCTTTAAACTATAGTTTGTGACTTTAATGATCGAAACCTTTACATTACCGACTCAACGGCTGCAGCAAAAATAAAGATATCATCGGATTCTCGTGATTTTCACAAAATTTGACAAGGATCAATTATAAAAATATGGTCGCAATTGTTTAAGTACGGAATGGAACTTCTTTTCCAGTATTCTTTGTTTATATTGCCGATAGGTACAGTCGCAATAATATACGACAGTGGTCACAAAAAGAGGTCATAAAGTGCAAACTTTAGGACTGCTAGAAGTGGACTTATGATCACGTTCATGACTTTTGTGCACTTGAAAAGTGGCCACGGTCACGAAAGTGAACCTATTACCAGTGGTTATCATGTTCCCTCAGATTAATCACAAGTTCAATAAGTTAAATTTATTCAAAATATTAGCACTACAGTTTTGCCCAAAAATGTAATAATGGTTATTTGCGATTTAATATTAATCACGAATTTAAATACACAAAAAAATTCAAGGTCAAAACTATTATTATTTTAATGTAAAACCGCAAATTATTTTTGTCCCAAAGATTAATACCACATAGATGTATTAGCCAAAATTTTCAATAAAGGACAGTCGCGATATAATATGAACCTTGAACTTGGATTGGGTACTTAAATGATGAAGTCAGAAGTATACATTTTATATTCTGAACAGCAAAAATTCATTCAACATAAAGATTTACACTGTAAGTTTGCATAAATTTCAATAATTGTTAGTTCCAATACAAAACAAATAATAAATTTGAAAATTAAACTTATTTTCAAGGTAAAAAGCACAATTTTTTATGCAATATAACAAATATTCTTTTATCATAATTATTTATACTACATATGTTATCAACAATTTTAAAGATCGGACAGTTAGAAGGATATTTAAACTTCGAATTTGGATTTTGCACATATCTTTTGAATTTAGTAGCACACATGTTATAAGCTTAACAGCAAAATGTCTTTTGTTCTAAAGATTTAAATTATTTTTGCCAAAAATTTCAATAATGGTTTGTTACGATATAGTATAAACCATGAATTATAATACCAACATAATTTTTAATGTCAAATGTATAAATTAGTGATGCTTAACGACGAAAACTGATAATATACATCTTTCACTTTATAAATAATTAGATAGTCATTGTTCACAGAAAACTGAATCGTTGAATGTAACAATGTAACATGAATCGTACTTTCCGTTGAAACCGGCGATCAATCTCAGCAATTTGTAACGGATTTATGTCACCTAAGCAGTCTTGGTGACTAAATGCTAGTTTTTTGTGGTTGACATGTTAACTATAGATGTGTACAGAAGAATGATTTTAAGGCGCATTTGTACATGTGGCGGGGTAAAACTATTCAATGTTGTTTCCAGATCCCATTTTCATTGATCGATTTGATTTAAAGTCTCTATAAAGTGCAACATTTTACCCTTGAATACAATCTTGTGGGGACCTCTACGAGTTTTAAAAAACTTTTATTTGGATCTGAAACGGTCCTTATTTTATATTTCCCATCCTTCTTTTATAAGATATGGAAAAATATCAATACAAGCAGTTTTGCATCTTTACTGTCATTTTTTAAACAATTACAAGTACCTAAAACATCTGTTCTTCCGTCAATCGCTAGTGTAGTATTAACATTTACTTGAAATGTAGTAGATGTAGAGTAAATTACTTCTTCAGTTGTAGCTTTTTCCGTATCTGTAGTTGTAGCTTAAGATAAATAACGTGAATAATCTTGATTAAGGTTAGAATGATTATTATTGTGGGGATTAAAATATCACAAAATGAAAAAAGTCAAAGATTAAATAATAATAATAAGTAACGATAAATACAAATATTTACAAAATGCAAAAAATCCATTTCTTCAATGAGCCTAAGGGTTTGGAATATCTTATAAAATAATCAAGACCAAGTCTGTTTCCCTAGGAAATAGTTACCCTAAAATTTTTACATAACTCGAGCACAAATTGTTAAGATTTTTAGTTGAAAAACAACAAATGTATTTAATAATAATGCAATGCTTTTATAACATCGTATTCGCTTGGCTTACATTTCATGTAAAATTCACCTATACGTGTCATATATAACATGATTTCATATAAACTGCCACCAAATTGCTTTTATTTTGGAAAAATATTAGGCGGTGGGCAAGGTAGGTTAAGTGTGCACCCCCAGGACTATATCCTCACCAAATTAATTAAATTTTATTTGAATTTTATTTTTAACATTTTCATATTTTGAATGTTAACAAGCATAATATTGGGATGTTTTATTGGTTTACTGGCTATTTTGCACCAAACCATATTATTTTTTCCTATTTCTGTTTCAAAGGTAGTTTAAAGTTTATCGACATTAAATGTTAACGTACACTAAACCATGCAGATAAGGTACTGCTGGAAAGATAATTTTATAAGCTTTCCAAAACATGTCATCTTTTTAAATTGTACTGACTAAAAAGGTTATAGCAAAATTGCAGCCCTATCCTTAATGAAATTTCGATTTTTTTGCATATCAACTTTTATACTGAAGACTGTATGAAGTTTTGACGCATTATTTTTATATAATTTACTCAATTATGGAAGTGATTTTATTCTATAAGCCATATGTTGCTCATTTCCGTTGCTTTGATACCAAAAATTTTGCAAAACCGGGATTTCGAAATTTTCAGATTTGGTCAGTTTTTCACCATTTTCGTAATGCAGCGATTTAATCATGTTTTTAGACTATAAACTTGGTTTAATTGTATAGTACTAAATATAAGGCATCAGCTCAAGAAAACTATGCTAAATGTTGTTCCCCTACCCCTAGAAATTTCAAACATATCTATTCAAATAACAGTAATGTATATAAAAGAAACCTAATATATGTCTTTAAAAAGTTGTAATTGCTAGAAAGTGATTAAAACATAAAATATGTGCGTTAACAGATATTATAGTCAACATTTTTTTGAAATAATGGGTGATTTACAAAATATAGATTTTTATAAAATGCTTCGCAAGTTCCCTTTACCCAACGTTTCAGTATTTATTTTGCCCAAAGGTACTGTTTTTATTGCATAATCGCATTAAAAAAAAAATTTTATGAATCATATTTTACTTATATTTTAGTTCAGTAAGAAACATGGGCAGACAGAAATCACAGACAAGACCATGGCTAACAAAACTCATATTTTGGATTATTTTCAAGAAATTTTATTTTACTAAAAGTAGGGAAAATTCTTGCAAATTTTCATTTTGTGCTATTTTGTACACTATTGGCATGTAAATAGGATGTCAATAAGATCAAACATTAAATTGTTTGGTAATTGTCAATAATTCAATGTACCATTTGTCTTATAGATGTCTAATATTTAAAATTCTTGTAAATGTAAGTGAAATAAAAGCTAAAACCCTTGCCCTTTCCCCGTCCTCAAATCAAAGAATATAATGATTTTTTTTTTGTTTTTAATGAGATTACTTTAGTTTTCAGGCATTCATTCTGCTAAAAATGTTGATTTGTATCATAAATACGTAAATTTACACTACTGACAATTTTCTTGCCCGTCAAATGGTAAAATTTGAATTGCGGAAGGTTAAGGGCAAGGGTTTTATCTTTTACTACACTTATATATACAAGAAGGTCAATGTTAAACACCTGTTTGATAAATGGTACATTGAATTATATGAAATTACAAAAAATTTGAGAGTAAAATCTCAAAATATGACCTGTTAACATAAAATATCTGATCATAGATATAAAAAGAGAGGTACTAAAAGTTGAGTTATGTTTCATGCTCAAATTTCCCTTGTGTTGACAGTCAAAAGACTGGGATGTCTTAATATTTTTTTCGAAAACAGGTAAATCTTCCCACTAAATTTATTAAAAAATCAATAAAAAGTAAATATAATTCATCAAATATCATTTTGAATCCGATTATTCAATAAAAACAGTACCTGGGCAATAAAAATACTGAAAAGTTGGTTAAGGGAACTTGCGTAGCACTTTGAAAAAAATCCATATTTTTAAAAGGAATTCGAAGATACCAAAGGCGCAGACAGAACTTCCACAGACAATATCAAAGCCAACAAAATGAAACGAAAGACAAACATAGAACACTCAACACTGCACTGAAAACTAAACATGCTAAAGCTGGAGTAACACGAACCAAACAAAAACTATGGTGCTCCGGAAGGTTGAGCAACTCCTGCTCCACCCGTCGTGTAACTCATTGTAGCAAAACCCAGTGAAATTCATTGGATCATGGAATGTTATGCATTAGCTGATTGATTTATGTTTCTTGTCTAACCCTACACATAACCAATTTTATTAATGGTCGAAATATGTAATTTCTCCTACCCTAAGACATAACCGAATGAGAATTTTTAATTACATAACTTTTTTTCTTCAGAGGATAAACAATACAGTGGCATTCACTATACAATACATAAATAAAATAATACAAAAAAACATGGCGAACTATGGCACGAGAAACCCGAATACAAATTAAATGAAAACCTGTGGTAAATCGACCATTTTTCGAAAAACCAAGAAGAAATCCGGACTATTATATCTGTTAACGCACATATTTTATTTCATTTACAAACCAATACATGAAATTTCTTTTGTTATGCAAGTTTATTTATTCTCACTATTCCTAGTGGTCGATTCTATTCTTCAATAGGATCTTTTGATGAAATAAAACTTACTCCGAATTAAATACGCCCCTCATGTTAATAATTCACACTAACCGGTAATTTATAACCTTTGGCAGGTAATAATTCTGCCTGTATACTTAGTACACTTTAATGAGCCTTTCCCTCTAATTTAAACAGGGGCTATCAAAGAAAAATCATGTAAATGTCAATTTTTATAGTCAACAGATGAAAATCGAACATAGTAAAATTTAAAGTTAAAGTACCAATGAAACCATAGAACAAAGGAATAAAAAAATCATTTGCAGTTTTGATTTTCATGAACGGAGAAGCTGAATTTTTACCATGCTATGCCCAAGTCTTTAACGAACCATTTACGATTCGTTAAAAATAAATCACACTTACCTGCCAAAATTCGTCAGAACATAATAATCCACTATCACATACTTTATACATGTACAAAAATTTTCACGAGACTTTTTTTCAACCGCCCTATTTCAACGCACTTTCATTATTGAAATGAAGTTAACCTGCGGGTATTAATTTATTTGAACAATTGCTATTTGAATAGATGTGGTTAAATTTTTTAGGGATAGGGGTACAATTTTATAAATTGTGGAGTGAACAGCATTTTAGCATAGGTTTCTTAAGCTTATTAAATGAAAACTATATAGTCCTATTCCAATAAATCAAATTTATACTCCAAAGACAACTAACTAATTCACCGCATTACATAAATGCAAAACGTCACAAAGACTTCAGTATGATACTTGAAATGCAAAGAATTCGAGTTTTCCAGAATTCAGATAGATGTAAGGCTAGGATTTTTGCTATAACTTTTTTAAAGTCAATACAATTGAATAGGAAGAAATATTTTGAAAAAGCTCACACATTTATTTCTCCAACACTACCTTACTTGCATGGTTTATTGTATGCTAACGGACTAGATTAAATACTTGCCAAATGTAATAAAACACAAAAATATTTTGAACGTTGATACAAAAATATTTTGTGTTTAAACTTTTAATTATTTACCGCAAACATAATTTTACGACAAATTTTCACCAGTATAGTTTATGTTTCTGCAGGTTGTCTGTGTCGGGTTGATACTGGACCTTACTATAATAGAGTACATCCGACTGATGGTCACGTGTGAAGATATGCGTAGATTTTACTTTCATTTTTTGGACAGAGACATTTGAAGATTTTTATTTCGAACGCAAAACTCTTTTAAATTTTGACATATGTAAATGAGATTGTGTACTACGTAAGAAGTATTATAAGCGAATGACGTATGAAAAATCTATATGTATCTTTAAAGCTGAAAATTCAATTTATTCGGATACCTTTGAATTAAAACTTTCGTAAAAATCCTGCATTAGGAACCAAACTAATGACTGAAAACTGAACGAGTTCCTTTTCTTACCGAAAAAATTGAAATAATGAATGCATGTCTGCATTCTCTGACGCAAGATTACATTATTTAATTTAATTTAAAACATTCGGAAATACCTTTATCTGTGGTTTATATCTAACCAGTAATCAATCTTTTTATTTTGTTTCTTTAGAAGTTCATACAAACCTGTGATTTCTGAAAAGAGGGCATTAAATCCTTTGTCTACCAGGATATTGCCAGAATAAAAATTGATTAGAATGTCACCATATAGTGTAAAACTAAAAGGTGTGCTCTTATGTCCACATAATCTTGCTACAAGTACCTTGTTTTGGTAAATCTGAAAAACGCAAAAGCTTAAAATTTATACAAAACAGCTTAGCTATCAGTTTGTGATTTATCAATAGCTTCGAGAATCAATTGTACCTTTAACATAGGGCAATTTTACATGGCACTTTCTTGTTTTCGGTCAAAACATTTTGTTGTTTAAATCATCATTACTGACCTTAGAAGCTTGTGCAACAAGGGGGTAGTTTCACATTAAAGACAAACCTCCTATTATTTGCTAATGTACTGACCACTTGATTGTATGTATGTTGATGGGGGATTTTGTTTAAGTGAACATGTCAGGCCATTCAATTCGGCCACAATGTAAGGTCAAAATCAAACAGAAAGTTAAAAAAGAATACAAGACCTCCCCCTCTCCCCTCCCACAATATCATATGTTCGTCATTATAAGGGCTAAAAATAATACTAATTGTTATATTTTGTTAACTGAACATAAATACAAGGTTGGTTTAATATCAAACGTGCGTAGTAGGTGTAAAAACGGTAACTAAACAAATTACAACGAGAATACAATTAGCACCAGTGATTCTACCTGTATGTTGCGAAATATCTTGCTGCTTCGTACAAAAATATTAATGTTAACTGTTGTCATTTATAATTCAAAAATTTAATTGCAAATGCGAATTACGCTATTTCATGGCTTGTGTTTTCTTTTAGGATTTCATTAATAGAGGGTTGCTGTTGACAAGAAAGCTAATGAGCCAAGGGTTTCTCGGGTAAAGATAAAAGTCATCACTCCAGAAATTATTTATTTGTTTTGACCTGTTAGAACAATCCATTGTACAAATAACAATGGATATTTTCCCAATGTCGTGAAGACTATACACCGGCTTTGTCCAGTGAGTAACATAATGGGTGCTACTAATGAAGCAGCTAATAATTGAACTTCCCAAAACGAATGAAATATCACCGGGTATTTACTACAATGAATAACACGACGGGTGTCACCAGTGGAGCAGGAGTTGCCTACCCTTCTGGAGCATCTGAACTCACCCTGGTTTTTGTAGGGTTTGTGTTACTCCAGCTTTGGTTTTCAGTGTAATGTTGTGTGTTCTATGTTGTTTGTCTTTGGTTTCATTTTGTTGGCCATGGTCTTGTCTCATTTCTGACTTAAGAGTCTCTGAGTTTTTTATAAGGAATTCGAAGATACCAAAGGGTCAAACAGAAATCGTTCAGTCGAAAGACAGACAAAACCATGGCCAACAAAATGAAACGATAGACAAACACAGAACACACAACACTAAACTGAAAACTAAAGCTGGATTAATTATGTGATGGAAAACCCCATATAATATTCTGTATATATCGACTATGATACGTACGTATGGTCTGACTATCAGATTAATTTGTAACTGCCCTATTTGAAGAATAACAGTTGGTTTATAGAGATTAACACCTTTTTGCAGTTTATATGGATGATATCAAACGGAATATTAAATCTAACATTAAATTTGTATAATAAGCTGTTTACTTTCTATCTTTTTACTTGATGAAAAATTTTTTTGAAAAAATAATTATATACATATCAATGATAATATACTTCGACATAATCATAGCAATATCGATAATACCCTTCTTGCAGCTGGAAATCAAGGAATGTCAAATTGATGGGCATGTTATGAATACTGGTAAGTATGTAACTACATTCTGTCTTGATGCCATAATTGTTTGGATAGTTTGGAGACTGGATTTGTCCGTTAGTAAAATTCAAATGTCCGCTGCAATCTGCGAACAGATAACATAAATGCACTGAATATGTCTCAATGTATATTTTAAAGATAGAATAAACTTGAAACTTGAAACTTGTATATTTGATAAAACGCCTATTTCTACATAAACATATTCAATGGCGTTGTACAAAGGAAGAAAAAAGTACACAGAAAAAAGACAAATATATACATAATACAATATAGA
>JAULBM010313713.1:0-13953 GCA_032357055.1 Geukensia granosissima | reverse complement strand
CACCAAGACACCTGTCTAAAAGAGAGTTAGAACTTTGATATCTTAATCCCTGGCTGGACAGTTAATCTTACCTTAGTACCAAAGGTCTCTATCTGCTTAGTAAATGAAATGTGAAAACTCGTGTGACAACAAATAAGGCCTACCTTGTACCTTAACATTATCACAAATTAGTTGTGGTATCTTTGAGGACTCACAAACATGTTTAACCCTGCCACATACGTAATGAGCATGTGCCATGCCAGAAACCTGTAAGCCAGTGGATGTCTTTGTTTTTATGTTTAAGTGTTACTTGTTTTATATTGTTTACTAACTTGGCAGATGGTTGTTATATTTGAAAGTCATCACTTTTTTGGGGGTGTAATTTACAATTTGTCGTAGAGGGGAACATGTTTCCATCATTTAAGGCCTTAGGTTAACCTGAAGAAGTAAGAGATTTACACGTTTTGTATTGCTGTCTCATGGACAATCATACCACATCTTTTTTCTATATTTAAAGATCTTTCAATTAGTGGGGGAAAGGGAAAGTAAAAATTGTTACCTACTTCAAGGTAGTTTATACCGTAAGAGGAATTAGCCATATTAATTTCATCTTCTCTGTTTGTGAGACCAATCATTGGATGGTGGATCTATTCAAAACTCTTAAGATTCTCCTTCCATAGTGTCAACTGGGCACCGGAGCGGTCTCTAGGGCTCGACCCACAGCGATGACCCAGCGCGAACCCCAGGTGGCGGATAGGGGAGGCCCTCTCATTGGGGCGCTGCCAGGTTATAATACAGAAAGCCTGGCCGTGGACCATAGTGAGTGACGTGTTTGGAGAGTGCCACGCTTCTTGCACGTAAAAGACCCCTTTTGTAGTTTTCGATAAAAAGTAGGTTTATGCCGCTACAAAAGACTAAATTTTATGTCCCTACCCATCCTTCCCTTTTTCCAGTGGCATTAAAAAACCGTTGTCCTGTTGTATCCCATCCCACCCCTTTTTCGATAATGATAATTGTTGAACTTGTTCTCGTCCTGAATATGCATGATATATTTTCTACTGGACGTTAGGCAACCAAAAATCAATCAATAAATCCATACTGTCCAAGGCTAGGAGGTTAAATCTGCTTCCTCTTACATCAGAAACCAAATTGGAATTTTGGAGTAACGTTATTGGTACTGACACTAAAGATTCGGGGGGTGTTAACAAGATTAGTTAGGGGTGGGCACAGTTGGCAACAGCATAAAAGAGCTGATAATGGCAGTGGTGTACCTAATAATTTCCCGTAATTGGAAACCGGGGATCTTGAATCAAATTTATAAATTGATATACATAGCGTACGCTAGTGGTACTTATTGAGTCTAGAAAGGATATGAAATAGAGTCTATCTAAAATCCTTAAGCGAGAGAAAAAACTCAACATTTGTATGGACAAGGAAATTCCTGTAGACGATGTCATAGCAGAGTCTGAGGTCGACCGGTTCCAAAAATCTGAATGGCACAACGAAAACTAGAGCCTTCTGGGAACAGCAAAAAATTTACGTTGTACAAATTACACTTCACAATAAGTGTTGGTTTCGTATGTTTCTGAATCATGCCAAAATGGCATTCGGGTTTCTCGTTTTGGTATTTTTTTTCGGAGAGTGTGACACTCAAAATACAAATTCGTCCTCATATATGACACTCCAGGAAAAATTGCCAACACGTGTTGTCTTGACTGCAACAAGTAAGATATATAAAACAGGAAATAAATACAAATATTGGTAGAATAATGCCTTTGTGTATTTCAGGAGACGTTCTCGTTTTATTTATATATATATGCATTCTTGTTGACCTGTGATCATCATTGAAATTGTAATGTATTAATGGACATCCCGTTTATAATCAATACGAACACAAGACTATTTTCAACTGTGGTGGATGATGGTTATTAATGTCCTACACAGCAAATTAATGTTCTCAGTCGGACGAACCCTGATGGAACTAAGGTATTTATGTAACTTAGAGTCGTTGGAAAGTTGTTGGTTTAATTTGGTTAGACTGCAACGGCGTCACTGCGTCGAGGACGATGTAAGGAGTTGGTTATTACTTCATCACTCCATGTTGTACTACGGTCGAAGTTCCTGCTCGGCAGAACGTGCTGCTGCTTCGATGACAGCTACGTGACTGTGATGAAAAAACTTTCCACTTGTACAAGCAAATCGTTTTATTCGGGCATCCGGCTTTGTCAATAAACACCGACTTATATATATAAGTTATGTCATTTAAATGTTCCCAACAGGATGTAGTTATAAAATCGTGCACAAATACAGACATAAAGCGTTCTTGTAAACAAAGATAAAACAGTGGGAATTTTAAACCATACTTTCAAAAGTACATACGTCAATAATAGTTTGATAATTGGGCGGACTTAAATAGGAGGTAAATATGTGTGAAAGGCATATTTCAGTGCTGATGTTTTCTTGTACTATAAGAATACGGTAGACATTTGTTCTTTTATTACCTTTTTACCCGTTCCAAAAAAAAATTCTGACTAAGAGTATAGTTGTTTCTTTTCGAGATGTGATGCAGTCCCTTTGTTATGTACTAAATGTCTTTCATGTACTCAATGTCTTTCTTTTTTAAATAAAATATGAGTAGAAAACTGTCGATCATTTATATAATAAGACGAAGAAATATAGAATAAAGAAGATGTGGTATCCCGGCTATCCCGCCAGACCATTACATTTGGTTTGAAGGGACTATTGTGGACAGGAGACATTCCATGGGAGGAATGCACAAACGGATTATCTGCCCTTTGTCCTATATATATAGGGTATGTTGGACTGGTCCACTCCGCCATCCTATTTTGACCATCCACCCACTTTGTGTGTTGCAAAGACCAAATTTAATATCCTTTTTACAGTTCTTTTAATTAGCTGTTAAATAACTTTCATTTAACTGTGAGGTTAGAATTTTATATGTATTTTTTGAATCAGTAACCTTTTAATTTTTTTTAAAGAATTATATTTACGAAATGAAAGAAAGTAGAATTAAACATCAATTGCTATTCACCAGTATTCTAATACTGTTGACAAAACAGACATGAAGATCTTGTGGCGTCTTCTTTCTTGCAGACATGGATAACGATCTCCTTGACCTTTACCAAATATCTTCCACAAATCCGTTATTTAATGACATATGAAATGATATTAATCCTAATGTATCTTTCGTTGTTTATAATTATGTATGTAACAAAATAGGTACTAAAACCTGTTGATCATAAAAAAGGTTACAATGTTTGCCCATTGTTGCAGTTGATAATCATATTTTTAGAATTGAGATAATTAAACAGGTTGAGAAATTTGAAGATTATAAAATATGTGATCATCAATGTTTTAACAATGTAAGATTTTGTTTTTATTCTTCAGTGGATAGATTTTGGAGTTTTCGGTTGAAATGGTGCCTTAAATTCTATCTGAATACTAATGTCATCATTCAAAGTCTGCTGAATTCCATTTGGTGTTGATATTCAGTACACATGGATTGATAATTGAAGTAGAGCTTTACTTAAATGGAGCTTCACTTCAATGGTATGTTATTTGGTTTATCCAAGTTTCTTGACTGTTGCAATCTATTTTCATTGTTTTCTCCTCTGTACTTTGCTCCTGTATTTACATGGTTCAATGGAACAGGAAGTAAAACAACATGGGTAAAACCAGAAGTTCGATTAGGGCAAACTGACATAAAAAGGCCCTGATCACATATGCATTGAAATGTTAACTTGAAAAGACCTCCCTTCCTTTTCTGACAAAATTGATTAAAATTACACCAAAACAAAAATGACAATACTGAAAATAGATGGATATTTGCCCTATATGGTGGATTTTATTATAATATTAAACGATCATTGTAACAGTCTAGATTTTCATACAGCATTTTCTACACATGCAACCAAAATAATTGTAAATTAACCCTAAGAAAATATTTTCAGAAATTTATTTGTCAGTTCCATATTCCTCTTATGCCTTTAACAAATTTCCAAAGGTAAACTGTCAACAAATTTAGAAAATAGAAGTTTTGAAACATATATCGTTTTGTAACTTTTACATGGGAATAAGTTCTACCCAGAAAGGGGGGATGGGTACTCAAAAAAGTTTTGGACACAAAGGCAATGGTTTTGTGGTAAATTTAAGTTTAGGTGCCATATAGTCAAGTTCAGATGAACATTAAAACATTGGGGGGATAGTCCCCTCGGCATCATTTAATAGGCTGTGACTACTACTATTTCTGTATCAACTGGTCAGATTGCATGAAAAGAGCATAGCAATTAGGGAAGTGCAATACTCTACAATAGGTTAAAAGTACAATCCATAATTATTATGTATTCTTTTGACTTAACAGAAAGTCAGCTTGAGAAGGAATTTATTTTATATCATCTTTATTGACAGGTGTTAAAGTACAAGTGAACTATCATGATTTTTACACTTATTGACAAAGATAACAATAGGATCAACTAAACAACCATGTGACTTGTCAGTTTCTAAAGCAAATCAATTCAATGGACAATTTTCACCTTTCTCCTTTAGTAGATCATAATAAGTTACAGATCAAGTTCAAATTATATAAAGGTCCATTCATTTTTGTCTGAGTTATGGCCCTTGGAAAATTCCTTCTAATTTTGAGCTTGCAGATTTATGTAATAAACATCGTAGTTTTTTTAAATGTATATGCATATCAAACTGGGTTTTATTTCTTGGTGATGATATGTTCATTTTTGACACCTTATTTATATATCATTGGTCTTTTTCTTCCAAAAATTCTATGTAAGTTTCATCAACACATGCTCTTTTCCAGTAGGGGACTAGGTATTACAATGCAATAGAACAAGCCTTGGTAATATTAAAATCATTTCCCATTCTATGTACTAATAAAAATAACATATATATAATGTATTGAGTCTCCCTTGGTATAATAATGTCACAGAACACATTTACATATACATCTGTAATTATTATCAAGGGGTATCATTATGGAATATTTGTTTTTGTTAATCAACATTGTTAATGTATTTGGAAATGTTATATTTATATTGTGATAAAAAGATGTTTTACTTTAAAAAAGTTTTGTTATTTTTATAATGTCAGAGGTAAAAATTTCATTTACTCCAGGGTATAATCCTCATATTTACATGCAATAAAATGCATCAGCAATCTTGATAATATTAGTTAACTATGTGCCATGTTACCTCTCATCCACAACATGGTAAGACCAAGATCCAAACGTAGTAAGAAAAGTACTCATATCCAAAACAAACCAAATAAGGCAGCCAAATGCAAAAGAAAGGGCAACCACCATGTGCAATACAAGGAATGAAGCTTTTCATGTAAATTGGGGCTTTTAGAAGTTAAATAAGTAACAGAAAATTTGGTAAATCAGTATATGGTAAAATTCATGTCAGGCAAATCTGACGACTGCTGGTGAATAACTTGGGGACCTCTTGAAAACCAAGATCTTAACATAGGAATAAAAGTACTCCTATCCAAAACATACCTAAATAGGCAACTTAATCCAGCGGAAAGAATGTCTACCATATGCAATACAAAGTTTATGGCCCATGAACCAAGCGCCTGTGTCATAACTATATGGAAAATTCTCTGGATTCTAAAAATAAGATAGTTTAAGTTGCAAGCAAGACATTGATTAGTATTCCAAAGCAAACAGTCACAACAATTAATCCAATATCTAAAATATATGTATATAATGTGTAGTAAAATGCCAATATGGCACAATGTGTAGTTATATGCCAGTATGGCACAGCTCTTACAAAACTTTATCTCTCCTTGAAATGAAAAGAATTCCTTTAAGAATTTAACAGAAATATTAAGTCTGATGCATTAGTTCTTTCCACTACACATTCTATGATATGTATGCATTAGTTTCATTATATCTAAAGGAGCATCATTATCCTTAATTGCACCTTGATTTGAAATGTCGAGTCCTAGTATTTTGTATAAAGTGTGGCATTCTCTATTAATTATTCGAAGTATATTTGGATGTAGGTCATTGATCCATTTTGATGATATCGCTGTAGAATTGCCTCTTTGAAGTCCATATTTGTTACCAAAAGAACTAGAGTTCCCGGATGTGTAGTAATGAAGCCAGTTGCCGATGTTGTCGTTGTAAATCAGGTTCATTTGTTTATAAAGTCTTTTGACTATTTCTTTTGGATCCAAAGTTAGACATTCAAATTTTAAAACAAATATGGTTTTACTAAATGAATTTGAGTGTTTGGTTATGTCCAGATTGTCCTTCATTCTGATGCAAAGACCACGTGCATGGCTTGCAATTTGTTGATATGTTATATCGTTTACAGATAATCGTGAATGTAAGATTGCCCTTGGATCTCTCACCAAATGTATAATCTTAAGATCGGGAATTGTCATAGACACTTCTTGTAATATTCCTATAGACAGTCTAATTGTTTTTATCAGAATAACATTGGACATTTGGCACAACAGTTCCATCTTTCGAATACACTTCTTCTGCTTTCCCAAATCTCTTAAATAATGTCGAATTTCTTTATTTGAGAAACTTGCCTTTAGTCTATAACAGCGATTGGCTTTGGAATTTCCAGAACTTTGTGAAAACATCCAAAACGATGCTAAAACTTCCACAGGAAGATTATTTAAGTTACATGTCAAAATATTTTTCAGTATATCAGTTGTTTCTTTGAGACTTTGACCTAGTCCTTTTGGTAACCTATAACAATGAAATGAAACAAGTGATTTTTTCAATATCTTTATTTGTTTCCAGATATGAAGGTATTTTTATTCTAATTAGACGTTCTTACACTTATATCTGCTCTACCTTCTAAGATAACATACAAAATAACCAATGTTGAATAAATGTGGAGAATTCAGGTATGCTATATGTACATTTCAAGTAGTAGCCTCTCATCGGTAACATTACAACCAAAATGTAGGAAGTCCAAGATCATTACATAGCAAAAGAAGCATTCAAATCCAAACAAATCGTAATGGGAACTAAGTGTAATACTTTTCGAGGCCTTTCCATTTATTTTTCAGTTCTTTAGAATTAGAAACTTTCTGTAAAACATTTCTAGATGAATTTCATGTCAGACAAATCAGACAACTGGTCTTGAGAATACCCTTAGGAGACATGATCCACCGTAAAAGTCACTTTCCGAGTAAGATATGAAAGATAAACTTAATGTCTTCATTCTATATCAGTGATTAAACATTCCAGATCACGAAACTAATGGTACTGTTGATTTTTGCTTATGTCTGAGATATTGTTTATGGATCTTGGTTAAAATTTGTCTCTCACCAGATTTGTTTTTAATCAAAATGATTATATCCGGAGATGCAAAATGTTCTATGCAAATAAAAACTTGAAGATAAGTATAGCATAACGCAAGGCAACTTTATCGTTAAGAAGAGAAATTCGTTTAACAGGCAAAGTTAACATCACCAAATTGAGCGTAACAAGAATTATTATATGCATAAAAGTAGGCTATACTGAAGCAAAAATGTACATTTTGGTTGTCTGTCTTTTGGCAGATTTGAAACTGTTAAATTGAGTCCATCATGTATGTAGCTTAAATGCATTTCAGATTTTCACAATTCGAAAATTTCGAATGGCAAAATACAATAGTGTGTGTGTGCATGTTACAGTACCAAGCCTACCTGCAAGTATTGTCTCTATAGCAAACTTTGTCTTTCGTCCTGTACTTATTACGGTATACAGCCCAGAAGGGCTCAAAACTGTAGAAAACATGCCCTCCTTGCTTGAGAATCTCTGATGTAAATGTAGATCCACTTCGCATGTAAGAAGCCAATACTATTTTGTTCTTTTTGTTCCCTGTGAAGATTAAGGTCTAATTTTGTAAATACTGTAAACACGGTGTTGACATTTAAAAGTAGTTTCAGTTAGAATTCTATTATTTATCGCTGTGTTGTTTTTGCTTTTGCCCTTTTACAAGGATTTTAGATTGCCAAGATTATTTAAGATCTTAATACTGTGCGTTAAGGATTGTATCTTAAACTTTGTTTTATCTTTTAGCGGTTTAAACAATAATAAATATAAAATAGGATATGTGGCATGATTGTCCATGAGACAGCCACCCACCAAATGAAAGTAGAATTTAAACATCCACAGGTCTAATTACGACCTTCAGTAGTGAACCAGAGTCCATACCATAACGGAAGCTGTAGAAGGCATCGTAGTACAAAATGTGAACTATATAAAAACCAGTTTTATTTTAAAATTGCTTGTTTTGTCTATTTGCCTTGATTACCAACGAATTGGTTTAAAAATAAAGATAAAATGATAGAAACAAAAATGTTTCGTGTCATGCTACCAATAAAGACTTTCAAGACTAATATTATTTATAGTGAAGGTGTCAGTAAATAATAACACGTCAATATATATTTAGAATTTCCAGTCACACAATGCCCTGCAGTCAGTCGAGAACTGAAGACCAGTTTAAAATTTCCAATCAAGTTTCGTGTCGGGCAGTCAAGCAAGATATGTCAAGACCAATTTAGTTTCACGTTCCACTTTAAAGATGACGTTCTTTCACTTTCGTTTGGTGACTGTGTTTACCTTATCTATCCAATTGAAATTAAGGATACTACAGAAATGAAAATATTACTTCATACCTAGACTTGCAGAATTGTAAACTATTAAAGCATAGAACTCTCCATCAACTGTCACACTGGAAATACAGTATTGGCGTCTGAACCAACAGAGTTCTCCACTAACTATTGCAACACATTAACCCGAATTCTCCCCCAGATGGAACTAAAATTCTGTTTTGTTGCAAATAGAATGGATGAGAAGAATTCTCATACGGGTCAACATGGCAAATAAGACCGTTAATAATCAATCCTACTAGCAAGTCGTAAGTATATATATAGACATACAGGAAAAACGATTACAGCAGTCAAATCTAGACACCAGTCAGTGCATTAAATGGTAAGTAAAATGGATCCGAATCAAATAAATTACCATTTCTCTCTGTTATGTTCGTATGACGATTATAATAAGACTTCACCGGATTCCAGCTGCCTGGTTCAGACAAATGTTTCTTTATATCTGTAACAGAATATCCAGATATAAAACAATTGTCAGATTGGTATATATAGTATTACTGTCGTGCTTATTCAATGCTCGATAATAAGTTATAATAATAATAGTGAACTATATATACAAGGAAGTTACTCACTGAAATGTACGTATAGCATACCCAAAGTCCATTCTAATGCAAATATTTTTGTAACACCTTATTTGATTGGCTGGCATTCTACGTAAAATTCAAAATCTATTTGCCGTAACTAAAATGAACTCATATAAAACGGCCAAATTGCCGCCATATTAAATCAATTTTATCCGGATTAGAACCGTACACGAAGCCTATAAACGTCCGTAGTTTACATTTCACATTGGAAGCGATCAAGTGACGTATTGTTGATTTTATGACGTTAATCAGAGAAAAACATCGACAACTTCTTTTTTAAATAAATCAAAGGTTATAAATTACAATTGTATTAGAATGGAGATGACTGTATTGTATTGAAAGCTTTCGGACGTAAATCTTGATTTTACTGTCGCAAATATCTATTTATCGTAAACTCAATTTGCCACAGTAAAATCCACGATTTACGTCCTCAAAGGTTTAAATACAATACAGTTATATCCTAATTAATTCAACATTTGTAATATGTTTATTTAAATTTAACAGTCCGTTTGTTATATCCAAAATGGATAATTTATGGATATAATTTACAATTAGAGCACAAAGTTGATATAGATGGATTTTTTCCGCTTGACATCTTGACGATATACCTGATTACTTCCTTCTTAATGATCACGTTGTAAACATAGATACCTTCTATAAGAAACAGTGCACTTATCAGTAAGAAGAGTATCACAATATACAGGCTTCTTCCTCTCTTTGTTTGTATTTCCATTTTCTCAAATTCATTTGAAACAAAACAATTCAAATGTTTATCATGTAGTGAACACAATATTTATCTCTCATAGATTATGGAATTTTAAGGAGATAAGATTTGTCTTGATCACAACGTTTGGGAACATGATAAAAATACCCCGTCAGTATTAAAATTGCAACCCTTTACACAATCAAGTAATATTATTGTGCGTATCACGGGTAATAACTGTGGCCAGCAGGCCAGCTGAAAAGAACACGATTCTGCAGTTAGATGTGAAATCACAGTAAAAAAAGAAAAATCTTAAGCTACAACAGCAGCAGTAAGCAGCAGAAGTAGCTTTAAACAGTAGCAGAAGCAGTGGAAGAAACGAATCGCTCAATTACCGGTTAAATCTCGGCACAGTGGTTGTCGTTGTTAATTTGGTTTTTTATTGTTATATGTTCACCACTTTTTCCATAGATTATGTCGATTGTCGTGTTTTATTATTAGGAAAAAGAGGAAGTAATAGTTGTGACAGCATTAGAGGCAGCAGCAGGTTGAAAGAGTAGTAGCAGAAAAAGGTAGAATAAGAAGAAGAAACAACACAAGCAGCATGTTGTGGATGAAGAAGAAGTAGTAGCAACAATAGCAAGTAGAAATAACAGAAGTAGTAAAAGTAACAGGAGGTAGTTATAGCAGTCGCAGTATTAGTAGCAGTAGCAGAAGGTAGTAGTAGCAACACCAACAACAGGAAACAGTAACAGTAACAAAAGCCGTAGAACATAGAGGAGATAGGTTGCAGGTAAAAGAATCTGTAGGAGCAGCAACATCAGGAAGAAGTAGCAGAAATTACAGGTAGAAGTATGGGAGACAGTAGCAGTAGCGGGAACAGCAGAAGGTAAAAAGGAGCAGGATCAATATCAGCAGCAGTAGCAGTCGCAGCAGCACTACAGCAGTTCTAGCGATATCAGTAGCAGCAGCAGTGGCTTCAGTAGCAGTCTTCCAGCAACAGCAACAACTCAGACGCAGGATAAGTAGCAGAAGTAGATGTACTAGTTGAGGTAGACGAAGCAGTTTTAGTGGCAACCAATGTTGAATAAGTATTTGAAAATCTTGGGTATGCTATATGTATATTACAACACGTAACTTCTTATGAGTAACATTAAAACCAGAACATAGGAAGTCCAAGGTCCAATCAAAGCAAAAAAAGCACCAAATCCAAACATATTGAAACGGGAAGCCAAATCCGACGGCAAGGACTACTACTAAGTGCAATTCTTTTCAAAGCTTTTCCTTATTTTTCAGTGCTTAAGAATTTTAGCAAATGCAGCAACTTTCTGTAAAACATTGTTTGATAAATTTCGTGTTAGACAAGTCTGACAACTGGGCTGGTGAATACCCTCGGGGATCTACCTGCAGAGGCATCGACCCGGTGGATTCAAAAACAAAATTACCAATGTTGAATAAATATGGAAAATATTGGGTATGTCATATGTACATTTCAAGGAGTAACCTCTCATCGGCAGCATTAGAACCAAAACAAAGGAACTCAAAGATCAAAACATAGCAACAGAAGCACTAAAATCCAAAAAAAAATCGAAATGGGAAGCCAATCCGACGGCAGGGACAACTACACAGCGCAATAATTTTCGAGGCCTTTCCGTACTTTCAGTGCTTTATAATTTTAGAAAATGCAGCAAATTTCTGTGCAACATTGTTTGAGAAACTTCATGTCAGACAAGAATTAGCAGTGACAACCTCTGCAGTAGACGACGAAATTGCATCTGTGAAAGTAAAGGGGCAACAGCAGACGTGGCAACAGTTGCAAATCGAGTAGCAGTAACACTAGCTGTAGTTGTTGATTGTTAATGTTAAAAAAGAAGAGGTAAGAAACAGACAACCAAACCGAAATATATTTTACCACATCAGAGTTTTTATAAGAATTATTCAATCTCTTGTACTCTTCTTAAAAGTTTTCACGGGTGGTTTATGTTTCGCCGTTAATTCGATACTCTTGTGTCTGTTCCGACAATCATGATTTTATGAATAAAACATTGCTGTGTCGCATAAATTACTACAACAAACAAGGTTGGAATCGTTCATCCTAAAATTCTTTGGTTGTCATCATGAATTGGTTGATCCATATGGTACCAGTGTCTCTCAACTAGTTATGAATATGTACCGTTAATACATCAATAAGTTGAACTCTTCTTGGATTGACATTAACCCGTATTAGACGACTGGTGTGATGCCGATCCCACTCCTATTTTGTGAAGGAGTTCATGAATTTCAAGCCTTTTTTTCTTTTGTTTTAGGTTTATCTTTTAGTTTGTTTCAAATTTGTCTTGTATCTTTGAACTACGCACTTTTGATCTCTCACATGGGTATTCTACGGCTAAACTTATGTCGTAACTTGAAATTTGGACGGAGGTTTGAACCCTCTTTACCATACTTACTCGTTAAACTTGAGGAAAGAGAAGTGAGTAGGTTTAGCGATGGCTGGAAATAAGTATTGAAGTAAATTAGAGACGAACATTTAAGTAAAAGAAGAGAATAAGCAATTAAAATAGGAGAACACGACAGAGGATCATGCTGATAACAAACAAAAGATAAAAGCTGGATGTGATAAAAAATGATGAAATGATTATGACTTGTTGGATGACATTTGCATTTCGATTATTTTATTGGTCTATTGTAACACTAGGACCTTTTCGAAGACATATCGTGACTCCCCTGAGAACAACTATTTTACCTAACTTGGTGTATTATAGCTTTTAGAACAACTTAAAGACCTTACTAGGTCATAGTCAAAAGTCAAGATCACCAGGTTAAGTTTAGTGTCCCTATTCCGTTACATTATCTTAAAAGGAATTCGAAGATACCAAAGGGGCAGACAGAAATCGTTAAGTCGAGGACAGACAAGACCATGGCCAACAAAATGAACAGCTGGTAATAAACATTCTTCAACGGAATTTTACCAAACATGGTACACTCGTAAGTATTAAAAGCTCTTAAAATTTTTTTCAATAATATACGTCAAAAGTCAAAGTCCGCATCATCATATGTTATAAAATGAACAAAAATTTGCCATTTTTGCAATTATTAACCCTTGAAATAGAAATAACGGACAATGCCTAATTACTGGCATTTCTCATAGTAAATGTCCTTTCTCATGGAAGTTGCTTCTAATTTCGATTTGTTGGTATATGAGTACTTTAACCATAATCTTTGGATCTCGTTTATTCCATGTTTTGGTTCTAACGATGTTGAAGAAAGGTTACACCTTGATACACGTGTCCAGCATACTAAAATTCACACGATTTTGTGTATGATCATTATCTACAATTGTTTAACCCTACTTTTCAAATTTCCTCAGTGACAATTACAACCAACTTACCAATAACTTAGCGTGCATCCAAGCTTGCCCAGTTTTCAGGGTCTTATATTTTTCAATCTAATTAAAATTAGATCTTTGCACTAGCTCATCCTTTTTTCTTTTTTTTCTTTGGTGTGTCGTGGGAGATCTAAGGACGTCCCATCCGAGGTCATGTCAGGGGTTAATTATTTCCCTTCGGAACGTTTCGGAACTTTATGAAAGCGTTATGCCAGAGAAATCGCCTTCGCACCTGTGAGGTGTCGCTGATTGACTATCGTAAATTTGACCTCTGACGTGAACTCAAATGGGATGTCCCTAAATCTCCCACGACGCGACCAAGGAAAAACAAATAAAAAGGAGGATCGAGTGCGGAGATCTAATTTTAATTAGATTGTATATTTTTGGATTTAAGTTGCATATTGATATTGGACAGGGGGTGATAACTTATAAAATATTTAAGGCAGTGTCTAGATGATATGGCAATAGCTCTTGTTCTTTTCCTCACGGAAACTAGGCATATAATTTTGACTTAACAATTTAAATTAATGTATCACAAAATACCAATAACAATTTGATGTACTGTATTGCCATAGGAATTCGAAGATACCAAAGGGGCAGACAGAAATCGTTAAGTCGAGGACAGACAAGACCATGGCCAACAAAAT
>JAULBM010313704.1:0-13955 GCA_032357055.1 Geukensia granosissima | reverse complement strand
TTAACGTCTCCCTCTGGACGGATTGTGAATTTATACATCCCCCACAATCAGGGACGCCCCTTTTAGAGGAATAGTGCTTCAAGGATGGAGATACCTAGTGCCTTTTTTAATCTTGTCAAACCAATGCCGACCCATGTATATTTATATATACGTACTAAATGCTGAAAAATTATCCTTAAATATCCGTAGCCAGGGGGGGGGGGGTTCGAGGGGTTCGGCACCCACCCTTGAAAACCAATAAGCACTATTAAACTCGCCATTCAGTTTGAAGTTTGACTATTAAAGTCTAAAAACGGGACTTTCTGCAATGCGAAAACAGTGCCAGGAAATTGCTAGATTGCATGATTTTGCACCAAATACCCGACCCGGTTGTGAAGGTCGTTTCGCAAAATGGTCGAAACGCCCCTTGAAAATTTCTGGCTACGGGTCTGCCTTATGAATCCCAATATCTAAATGTATTTTTTTCAGACAGCTAAATATGTAAACTACCTCCCTTGTATATGTTCAATTTGACTAGGTAGCAAAGTTATCTTTTCCAGATTGACAATTCCAAATTTTTATAATGTATCATAATAAGATATATTAGGGCCACCCTTGATGAAGTCCTTTTGCAGACTTCTAGATTTGCAGATTTTTAAATTTCCTCCGTCTTTTCTGGTAGTTGGAGTGAGGTCTATTTGTGACTTTTCATAATAAAAATACAAAACGACATAACATTATGACATCAAAGATAACAGAAATAAAATTTCAGGAAAGAAAATGACTATAATGGAGAAATAAAAAAAAATTATTATTATTCTACGATCCAAATTAAAACAAAATCTGCCGTTTTGCGTTCAAATTTGCATCTTGTGTTATGTTTTCAGATATCCATGCTGATTGTCGATTGTCAGGATATATGCTTGATATCCTAAAGATTACTGGACCTTTGTCCAAAAGCCGTAAGTACACTGCATATGTGCTAATAAAATCTACTTTGCACACTGTCACCAATATATATATTGTCCATGAGACAGCCACCCAAAAACCTTTTAATTACAAACTTTTACACAGGAGACTCTAAGGCCTCGATAATGGAAACATATCCACACCCAAAAGTAGGCTGTAAAAGGCCCCCAAAATAAAAAGTGATGATATTCAAATGTAACAATTATCGGCCAGATAAGCTGACATGTTAAAACGAGTAACATTGAGACATCCATGCACTCGAATACAGGTTCCTGGCTTGGGACAGACTAACCGACAGGCACATTTAGTGTGTGGCGGGGTTAAACATATTTGTGAGTACTCAATACTACCCATTACCTGGTACAGTGGTGTGACAAAACGAAATAAAAACAAACTTTAAAAAACCAACAGCATAATATTTATTTAGTCTATACATAGTACGCAGAAAATAACAAAAAAAAAGACTAAAGACTGGGTGACTTTCTGATTAATTTTTACAGACCGTCGGTTACTGCTTTTGTTTCATTTGTTTTTTTCCTTTGACGGGTTGGGTATCTTCTTAACTAGTTTAACCCCACCACATGTCTCATATGCCTGTCCAAAGTCAAGAATAGTGGTCACAGGTTTGATTTTGTTTTTATAATTCTGTTACTTGTACATTTTTTTATCATATTCAGGTAAGAGCAGTATTATTTTACGCTTACAAGGGTTTTTTTATTTGGATCGATTTAGCGCTTTTCACAAGGAGTGGTATTCCATCCTTGTTTGAAGGCCTTGTGAAGACCTATAGATTTGTAAATTTCTCTGTTTTTCTCGTGGTTAGAGTGCAGTCACTCTGATATTTACCCCACATCTTTTAATTTTCATACTTCGAAATAGTACTCGCTACTATAGTTAAAAGCAAAACACAGTTCTCTTAAGCTAAGTAGTGTAATGGAAATGTACCAAAAACTCAACAAAAACTAAAGCAAATCCGATTGCTATGTCCTTATTGATAATAATATAGTGGTTAAAGTGCCATATGCACAAATGTAAAAATACTTGAGAAAAACAGACACCAAAAATGAGAATATTCTTTTTGAAAATAGAAAATTATTTTAATGGGCTTTGTCGAGAAATTACACGTGCACCGATGACGCTTTTTTGTGGTAGCACTAAATAAATATACGTTTTTATATTTACAAACAGAGTTAGAACAGTTTCAGTATTTGGCTCAGATGCAAGAATCAAGACAAAACCTTGCGGAAGTCAGACGTATTAGAAAAGAAGTGTTAAGCGATGTGAGTTTTTCTGAAGATTGCAGTTTCATTGGCGTATAAAAACGATAAATTGATTGGGTTATAATGCTTATCTTTATCTTTATAAGTTGGTTTCCACCACCTGATAAGACTGTCTTTTCCCAAAAAACCAAACGAAATTTTCCACAATAAAGGTGAAACCGTACAGAAAGTTTTACTACATTTGTAAATTCGTCTTTTTTGAGTGCAAACATGCAACCAAAGGTCTTGGATAACAATAACATGATAAAATTTATAATTATTAGGTTATTTTATATGACTGACAAGATATCGGAGTTAGGTTGTTATAAACAGTGAAACAAGTATTTTCACTTATAAACAGAGAAAGTTGTTTAAATCGCACGTTTTTTTCTGAAAAATTTGCAATTGACCTTTTCAAGTGCTTTTTATTCTGACCTTCATCATTGCATTTGGACATATCCCATTACTCCATTTCCAATTCGAATTATTGAAGCCAATAGTTAAGTCGACTGTTAAGTAGCGGTATAATTGCAAAATTGATCCATCAAGGAATATATGACTGAGTACTGTTTTCATGGTTTAACTGTAATATTCTCAGTGATGAAAAACACAAAAATTTAACTGAGTGTACAGTAATTTAATCTAAGGGGACTTTCCAGATTAGACGTCAAATTTGATTGGAGCAGATATGGTCTTATTGTAAATGATAAAATACGCATTTTTATTACGAACAACACGTGTCAAATAATCAGCAAACGATGATGCAGCAGACCGACTTCTTCTAACGCAAAACGAAAGCAACAAAAATAACAAAAATCAATTTTTAGATTACATCTCAACAACTGATTACTTTAGCGATATCAAATTTGAAAAAAAACAATCTGCAGCGAAGTCATGGCATTGCCAAACAGGTTTTCTGGGATTTACCGACAATGATATATCAATGACAGTGGTAGTGATTAAAAGTATTAAATAAAGTGTACTTTATATATAATAACACAATGGTTAAAAATAAAACTGTATACGTACTTTTCGTAGTAAATCCTTTATCAAGCTTGGAAAGCCAACACAGTGATATAACAGTATTTGTTGTACCATAATAATAATTTTCCATTATAACTCTTTTGTAATTTTATACTGCAATCACCGGTCTACAGACTGAATCTGTTTCCCATGTCATCAGACAGAGACTGTTGCTCCGGACAACAGTCTACGTACATTTATGTACAGTCTGCTGAACGGTAGTTGGAGCGACCATTCTATTGTTTGAGCATTTCACGTGATTATGTAATGTATAACAAAAAATTAAGTGATGTTAAGGCCCTCAAGTCAGTCTGTTGCCCTCAGTCTTCGGCTTAGTGCATCGAATTGGCTTTGGCTTTCGGGCATAAAAATGAATGCTACTCTCACATCCAGTCAACAAACTCTTTTGCTTTATTTTAATATGTAAAAAGGCAAATTTTTGCATTTAACAGAATATCATCGAACAAACACCAAAGGTTGTATGGCGTTCTCCGCGAGTGGTTCATAATGACTTTGAGTCTGACGGAGACAAAATGTTGAAAGCAACTAGAATTCTTCAAGATTTGCTTCCAAAATACTTCAGTCACCACGATAAGGAAGTCGGTCGCCATGTTAAAGATGAAGAAGTACAAACATCCAGCTTTTCAGTTGATGGATATACCCAGACAGAAAAAGGAATGGATAATACAGTTGATGTTGACAAACTTACCAATTTGATGAAAAATGCTGCAACGACAATTCCAGGTAATTCTATAATTCTTTATCACCCATTTATGCCTTGGCACCGGGATGGTCTTAAGCAGTCAATCCACAAAATGCCGTAAGTGTAATTTATATCGTAAACTACATGCATAATATCACAATGAAAGTTTCTTTGAAGAATCATGGGGCTCATTTATACTTCAAAAGCGACATCGCGCAAAAAATCGCTGTGTGTTTCATCATGTCTTGGTTTGCTTAAACTTATATTCTCAGAGAAAAAAAATTGCATAAAAATAATCGCTGCAGAGCTCGACACACAGAGCGGACTGTCACGAGTAAATTATGCTAAGGTATGTTTCACTGAGCTGAGTTTTCACTTTTTATTAAATTAAGAAAAACCCCTTGGAGGAATCTTCATAATTCTTTTAGAAAGCAACACAGAAAAAGTTCCGTTTACTTTTGTATATTACGAAATTTTTATGCATACTCTAAGTTTTTCTCCACTCGTATGGAAAATTAGGAAATTTTGTCGTTTTCGATTAAACAATTTTTGCTCGCAGAATTTGTGAATTTTAGAAAATGTAAAATATTTTGATAGGTTTTATGTCTATTGGCATATATTTATGCATAGTGCCAGGAAAAATAAGCTTGGCGACACCAGAAATGCAGGAATTTAGACGTCGTCAGAACTTTAATTTTTCACAAAAATCAGCAATTTTCACATAAGCACAGGACAAACGACACCTGTGATATTTTGAACCCTAAATTCTATTGTCGATAAAAAAAGTTAAATCAAATAGCATTCTTAATTTCATTATCAGATTGTATTATTGCATCAAGAAATAAAAGCCAAAACATGAGAGACTCAGTTCAGTGAAACATACTTTAATGGAAATTAGCTCTGTTGGTAAAGTGACCTACAATTGATAAGGTCTTGAGTACTTTACCCAGCCTTTCCTTTAATGCACAAATCATACTATATCATTACATAAACCTCCAGCTTAAACAGCCAATGATGATAAGTATCAAAAGTTAAAAAGTTATAGTGCAGTCACTACGGTCTGAAGACGCTTGAGGCAGTCAAAGTTATCAGGGTTTCCCTTTTTGTAGTATCGTTTACAACGTCTCACCATGCTCTGGTACAATCTTGAAGGCCGTTAATCGGACCTGTAGAAGTTTCAATTCCTGTCATTTGGTGGGTGGCTGTCTCATGGACAATCATGCCACATCTCCTATTTTTATATCGCTCACTTATCCATGTCAGTTGATTTCTCCTTCAGTTCAGTTGGCGGATTTTAGAACTAATATACAGCAAAGGTTCTCCTGTTTGATCTTTGATGATGCAGTTTGTTATTTTGGAAGACATATCACCCTTTACTGTTACAAATGTAAACTTCGCTAATACTTACGTCAGAAAGGTCCTTTCCCAGTCTTTTACTCTTTCAGTAAAATCTCAACTGCACTGTTAAGTCTTGCTAAATACAATTTTTTATTTCATAATTTAGATATATGAAAAAAAGTTTAATCAGTGGATATCTAACTGTTAGCAAAACTCCCCTCCAAAAAACCCAAAACAAACAAATAATAAAAAAATACATTGGTATGCATTTAACCATGCTCATAACTCCGTAAGTTTCTGATTAAAAACATAACATTGTATGCTTGTGATTGCCTATTGTTTAAACCACGAATTTACGATTTGCCCTTTCTTACTTTTCAGCCAAAAAAGTTGGCAATGTGGAAGTATTTTTGGAGACATGTCTTGGTGAACTCGACGCCAAAAACAAAAAGGTAAGTTTTATTTTGCTATATATTCGTACACACTTATATTTTGCAATACGGTCATATTTCAAGTCGGTAGACCTCTTGTTATTTATATTAATTTTACTAATAGTCTTGGTTCCACTGAATTTGGAGTCGATGTGTCCCTTCGATGATGAATTTGATCTTGTTGTCCTATAAGGTAAGCGTGCTCGTCTCGAGTGCGGAAGGTCGTGGTTTCAATCCCCGACCGAGTCATACCAAAGACATTAAAATTTTTTATTTACTGCTTCTCCGTTAAGGAGTATTATAAGAGAAAAGTTTGGGTCAAAAAATGTTTCTAAGTAACGAGTCATGTCTTCCCGTGGATTATTGCATTTGTGAGCTAGCACGTAAAAAATTCAGCTGATCGTGTCAGTCTAGTACAAAACAGGGCTAATTTTTCATTGATCAATCTATATATGCCGCTGGACGTTAATCAACATTCAATCAATCATTCAATCCCATCTTCACCTTGTGGAAGAACCTGATTATCAATTGTCAGAGTAATAAATGATAAATGATAATATAATTCCGTCTTCGAATTTTAAATGTAGAGCGGGTTTTCTTTATTATTCTTTATTTGTGATTATTTCTCCACATTGAGGCCGAACGTTCCGAAAGCTGTAAAACAAAGAGACATCCAAAACATTCTATTGCTACATCAATTTAAGAGTCCTCGCTAAAAGCGGTCAATGTATAACGAAGTGGGAGGTGTGATATTATTGTCAATGAGACGGCCATTAAAAAAGCACAATAACAAATCATTTGACATTTACAGTATTCATCAATAGATATTGTCAAAGATCAAAACTAGAGGCAGATCCAGGCACTTTTTGTGGACCTTTTGATTCATCAAATTTCTCGATTTCTAATGGAGATTAAGACCAAAATTTACTCCAAATTTTTTTTATATCATTTTTGCGTTTCAAAGCCCCCCCCCTAAAAACCGTAACGCAAAACTCCAAAAATTAACTTTAGGCAATACCCAATACATTTTCAAAAATTTACTGCATCAATAAATAAAAAAAAATCTGTATGCATCACTGCGAAGTGTCTCACAAAACTAGTCCGTAAAAGCAAATATGTTTTAGTTTCAATTTTCTGTTATCGTTCTTGAAGTTTTCTGTTTATAAATGACATTAACAACTACTTCACCTACGAAATGTGAACCATAGGTACGCTTCTGGGCATTGAAACGATTTATAATTAAGTTTTTCTGTACCAGACGTATTATATTTTTTTGAATTAATTAAATGTAGTATGGGAAACCATTCTTTGCGTATAGTTCACCTAAACAGAAAAACTTTATTGAAAACTATAAATATAAGAGAGGTGGAATGATTGTCCATGAGACAGCCACCCACCAAATGACAGTACAATTTAAACTGCTATAAATATATTGTTTCAGACAAGATCCCGTTTCTCCGAAAAGAGTAATAGAGATATTGACGATGTATGGGATAGGGGCATTCCTCATCTCAATTCCGAGAATGATTTGGACGATTTTGATGCCCGCATGAGATCTGTTATTAATGCAACATTAGATACATGCAAGAAAAGAATTAAGAATCTAGGGACCAATCCAAGCAGAGAGATGATATTAAAAAACTATATGAAAAGCAAACAAAAAGGCAGCGGAGATGAAGAAATGCTCGAAAAACCACCAGAATTCAAAATTAAAGGATACCAGAAACACATATACGACTATGAAGTGAGTCCATTCTGTGGAAAATACGGTCAAAATGTAGATTCAAATAGACAAGGAAAAAATTATTTGCCAATTTATGAGACTGAGGAAACTCTTATGATAAATGAAACAGAAGCCAATAGGACAATTCCTATGTCTTCCAAAGTCCAGTATCACTCCTCAGACAATGGAATGAAGTCACGAAAAGTAATACCAAAGGATTCGTTTCCGACTCCTTCCACACTGTCCTATTACTCGAATCCAGATGCCAGACCGTATAATTGGGCAGCAGAGGCCCCTACAGATGCAAATGATTATCTTGCAGATGACGAGTATTTCAGAGAAACCCTTGTTGTTCCAAAACTCGATCTAAGATTCGTAGAGGAATCAGAACCAGTCGATTTGTCTTTTGTTGATACTGAAAGCTCGGAATGGTCCACATGTTCAGAATGCAGCTTCAAAGACTGGCTTAAACGAAAGGGCATTGATGTCTATGATGATGACACCATTGACGATATTTCATCACCTATTCCTAAACCTGCACAGACTTCTACAGTAACAGTTGTTAAAAGTGAGGCAGACCCTAATAAACTCGCACCAGTTGCTAAGGAAGTATACAGATATGATACAACTGTAGAAATACAAATTTCAAAAACGGACACTAAAACCGTTAATGAAAACACTTGTCTACATGATGAAATAGATTTTCAAACAAGGTATGTAAAACAAAATGAAAGGGCTGTTGAAGCGGCGACAGAAGACGCAAAACAAAACAAACCTAAACTAGCGAATCGTCAGTTGCAGGATGTTCCTATATATTCTGACGTAGAATCGTTCGAAAAGAAATCAAATAAGGTTAAAGTATCTACACAGGTCACTAGTAACAAAGAATCCGATTCTTCCGATTTGGACGCTGCAAATATAATAAGTCCATTGCCAACAGAGGTATTGAAAAGACGGATTCTGAAGACAGCTAACTGGCTGTTAAATGAGAGTAATAATTTTGATATTACAGAAAAGAGCCACATGGACACAGGAGATGTAAATCTTCTTGATGTTAGTTCAAGTAGTAGCTCAGACTTCATAGCACCGCAGATGATCAAGTCAGATAGAATGGAAGGCAAAGAAAATTCAATTTCTATGGAAAACCATGATACTGGATTCTACAGCGATCAAGGGTCAAAAGATATAGATATAACAGCCCAACAATCTGAAAAAGGAAGCTTGGTGGGAGGAAATCATGATCATCACAGCATAGCATCAACTGATTCTGACATAACGTCAATTTTAGGCAGTGATCTTGAAGTCAAAGAGAAAAACATAAGACAGAAGTACAGAAAGCAGAAAATGCTGATTCAGAAGCAATGTCGTCTGCTCATACTTCCTGCAGCTCAGATTTCAGTGGAACAGAAGAGTGGTGTTCTGATGTTGGAAGTGGTGAAGACGGGGATAAGGCCAAAGAAGATGATACAGTAGAAAACGCAGTGGATGGATACGTAATGAAATCAGACGAAGAAGACGGAACAAATCTGAGAGAGATCAATGATAAAAATAAATCAGTGCAGTACGAACCGCTTGAATCATGGGAAGTTTGTAAAGGTGATTTGGAACATGCTGAAACACAAACTAAGAAAACGCCTTTGATAGACACACTGAAATCGGAATTAAAAGGCAAGTCATAATCTAATCTAATGAAATAAGGATTTGAATAAATATAAAAATGTATATTTTAGAAAAAAATTATAACATTTGACAATGGCTTTGAACACGAGTAACACGACGGCGCCACTTTTGGAGCAAGGCGGGAGCTGTACCCTTTCAAAGCACTTGAGCACAACCACTTTTTCATACCGTTCTGGTTGCTCAAGCATTTTTAACTTTCTGTGTAGTGAAGTGTACAGTCGTTTGGTTTCTCTTCTCTTCAATGACAATTTTCTTGTCGTCCCCTGAATGGTCTTTCAACTGCCCTCAGGTATCTTAGACTTATTTTACATTTGTCTCCATCTATGTGCGCGGTGGGCTACCATTTTTTCTCTCTTTTGTTATTTATTCTTATTAAGGAGCAAATCCCAACCCATATATAGCCTGAAAATGGCATTTTGACCATATTTTACTCATAAGCTATTTTCAACGACTTTGACTATGCCTGCGACATTAATCAAAAATATTATATATTCGAAGTTGTATGATGTCTTCAACTTATTTTTAATTCATTTTGAATTGATCCGAAAAGTTTCGATTATTGGGGACAGACCTTGTCAGAAACTGTTAATCCAATTTGAAAGCATGTTAATAGAATGGTCTTTAAGATGGTCCTCTTGTCAGCATTGCTAACCAACCCACCGACATAAATGGCTACTGCTAACAAACAACCAAAGAATTATTTTATAGACACAAAAAAATATAAATATGATTTAATTATACTGAACATTGCCGAAAAGGGACTAAAATGTGTGGTTTTGAACCTTTGTTTTGAACTGATCCAGAGTCTGACCCGAAATATTAATGTCTGGGGCATTTGATTTCAGAGACAAGTGGTATCAGGGAAGAAGCTACATTGTGCTTCAGTTGTATTGTCTTAATCATATGAACTGTCGTTTTTACCATTTTATGCCTAGTTTTAAATTCTGTTTTAGGGGAAATAAAAAACCGAAATGAAGGCGACGATATGTCTGTACAAAGTGTAAATTCATGGGACAGCAACAAATCTGATACTATTGAAACTAATCATATCTATAAAGAGGAACACAAAAACATTGAAAACAAGTGCTTTGTTAATGATGACGTTTCTGTCAAAAGTGCTGGTTCTTGGGATAGTGGGAAGGAAGATAATGTTGATGCTGCAGAAAATGAGGATGTTACAGCTGACAAAGCCATTAATGGAAGAGAATTACAGATGACTCATAAAACTGGTAATAAGCAATTAAAGTCTTAAATGAAAATCCCGTTTCAAAAAATGCAAATGCATTTCTTAAGATTTCCTTTAAAACAATCTCATTTTAAAGAAGTTTCCTTTTTTATTTTTAAATAAGAAAAACAAATGCTAACATTTCTGTTAGCACTATATTTCGACCAATAGATCACTATGGCATTTGTCACTGAATGTATGTTCTGAATTTTTGCAATTCTTTAGTATTAAATATATTTTATTTTATTCAATCTAACTACCAAGGTGTACTTCACTGTACTTTGAACAAGCTATTACTCGTGGTATACTGGTGTATACAAAGATTCTAAGCAAATATTTCAATCAAAATTACTAAGAAATTAACATATGAAAACTAATTTTGTGGAAACCGAAAAAAGGGCATTTGTTCTTCGGTCATCAACATATCCTGCTTCTTTAAAACCACTGCTGCGTTGCATATTATGAAATATATTGTTCGTTTCATATAACTTTTTCATCAGTAATACGGATATTCCGTTATGGAAAATCAACTTTTACTTGCGGCCATAAAATTCTTTAAGCAATAACTAAACTTAATGAGCAGCTGTTTTTTTTTAGAACGTTCGGAAGAAAGTGAAATCAAAAACATATGCAAACTTAAGCGAAGCACAAACGCATTTGATTTTCAAGCACCAAGCATCGAAACTGAACAGAATGACATTACCAGAGATCACATTTCTGAAAAATATCCTAGACCTCGGGAAAAACAGACAGTGGAAAGAAGAGCTAAACCAACAGTGGTCTTAAATTTCAAATCAAAATCAGGTTGGTGGTTTAAACAATTTTTTTTACTTTTTATAATATGAGATCATAGACCCTGTTTACACTTGTACACTTTACGGCCTCGGTGGTGTAATGGTTAGCGTGCTCGCCTCGACTGCGGATGGTCGTGGGTTCGATCCCCGGCCGGGTCAAACCAAAGACATTAAAATAGATATTTGCTGCTTTTCCGCTAGGCACGCAGCATTAAGGAGTAATGTGTCTGGGTAAAGTGGCATATAATGGATAAGCGTTCGCTTGTACTTAACTTGGATAAAAGAGTAGGGAGAAATACATAAAATAACATATTTTTCATATCTTTTGACAAAATATCCGAAAGATAACAAATGGTACAGTACAGACTGTATACCCAATAGACTTTTCTCTTAGAACCGAGTATATAGACTAATTTAAAAGGCACAACAGATGCATGTCATTCACTCATTAGAACATGATAGAGAAAAAAGGGTCCAGAAAACGCCCTTATCATTTATTTTGCTCTTTTAGTTGACATTGATATAAGTTATTGATATCAATAAATATATGTTCTTAATGTTTCAGATATGAAAGCAAGTACGGAATCAAGGGATGACAAGGTTAAGAAAGTTACAAGTGCCGAAACCCTATCAGATAACTTTCATGAACCGAGAGAAAAGAAAGACAAAGAATGTTACAAAGTTGAAAGTAATATAGTTTCAAAAGGAAGTCAAGTTATGTACCGCGGTGCATTAATAATCAAAGATGGCAGTTGTGGGGATACGTCAGACGATTGTTCGGTTATTGACATGCCAGAAAACGAACTTGTAAGATGGAAGGAATGTAAAAGAATTCAAGGAGAGAAAATGAAAGACAATAAAAATCATAGTCACGTGCCCCAACCCCTAAGCCCTTTGTCAGGCAATGTCAAGATAGCGCATCATCCGCAACAAGATCCTGAAATGGAATTCGCTCTGGAACATGTCGTAACAAGAAGATTTGAACGTCACGGAGTGCTAGCTCCTTTGGTTCCTGTACAAAACGCTTCAATTCCAGGGTTAAGTAATGTAAAGCGTAATAATTTTCCAGACCCTTTATCTCCCAGAAAAGACACTAAAGGCAAGAAAAAGACGACGAAGTCAAAGTCAAAAAATAAGAAAGCAAATAAAACTGGAAACGACCAAGCTAAATCAAACAAAAAGAAGTTAAAGCAAAAAGAACAAGTGGATGTTCATGCGGACACAAGCACAGAAACTTTTTCCATGCCTTCTTTTGAACTGGGGGGTGATCTAAATCATCATAATGGTCATCATGGTACGCATGAAAATATTCAGAATGCCCACCTTGATTTTATCCGAAATTCTAATGACAACTTCAGTGGAGCTTGTTCTAGGAATACGCGAAGTAATGTAAGAATGGATGATGATATAGATTTGATTTCTTATGAAAGTTCAAATTCAGAATCTCCAAAGAGAAACTTGAATTACAATTGCAAGCAGTATGTTGAAAGTAGTGACGATTCTTTATCTGGTTTAGAAGTAACATCTACCAACTTTAAAAGGCAAGTCAGGATTGACAAGAGCCAAGAATCAAGGTTCAATTTCGTCACAACTGGAGAAAATGATAGAAGTAACGCCAAACAGTTTTCCAGTTTTTATGCACCGGTTTCGGTCTCCAACAGTGTTTCCGGTAGTACACTCTTGCTTTCGGATTTGTCTTACGAACAGACACGCGTAACTCAAAATTGTGGTACTGGAAAGTTATTACCACAAAGAAACAGTTATTGTAGACAGGAGGAATCAAGATCAGATTATAATAACCATTATTCTCCGGACATGTTATCAGAAAATTTAGAATCAGAAATTGAGACTGTTTCCGAGTATGGTGCCACTTATGTCCGCCCTCTCGATACATGTATTACTGAAAAGCGATCATGGGAACCATTGAAAATGGTGAATGGGAAACCAAGTAAATTATTTTCTCATCTGCCAGATATCAGCTTCAATCAACGTTCACAATAAATTCAGAGACAAACAGTCAGTGATTATGGAAAACTGAAAATGGATAATGAGATTATGATGTTATATTTTGCATAAATTATTCGTTATTATATGTATCGATATACTTTATGCATTATCAGTAATTTTATATTTGTTAAGTTGCATTTTTAAAATTATTATTTGTGAGGTTATATTTAAATATAATATTGTATTATAAAAATTCTTAATAAAATTTAATTATAAATCAAATGTGATCAGCTGCCTGTAAACTTTAAGAAGAAACAAAAAATCAAAACATAAAAATGACATCGCCCAAAAAACGATTATATCTGTAAATATGGTTAACTAGAGGCTCGCTGAAGTCTGTGCTCGTTCACATCATGCAACTGATTTGTGATCACTTCTCAAGTACTATTATATTTATTTATTAATTTATAAATATTTTTATTTAGAAGATACTTGACTCTTAACCAAAATAAAAAAAAACACCTTAGCAGCAGTTCACAAGGGGCAAGCGGACCATGTCCCGTCCCATCCGGTAAATCTCAAATGTCATTTGCGGAATGCTAGATTTCTTGATTGACAACATCTTTGTAATGTTTGGCGGGCGTATGTTTCAACAGACTGTCGGCATTCCAATGGGGACCAACTGTGCACACCTTCTCGCCGATTTATTCCTTTATTTGTATGAAGCTGACTTCATACAAAGCCTTCTACAGAGAAAGGAGAAAAAGTTGGCTCAATCATTTTGTTTCACGTTACGCTATATAGATGTGTCCTTTCACTGAATAACTCTAAATTTGGTGACTATGTTGACCTCATCTATCCCATTGAACTTGAAATCAAAGATA
>JAULBM010313683.1:0-13956 GCA_032357055.1 Geukensia granosissima | reverse complement strand
TGAATACATCATAATCAGCATATATTTCTCTTCTTCCACATATAGCAAATATGTTTTTTCTTTTTTCTATGGCTCATCCTGAATGCATTTTTCTA
Organism: Geukensia granosissima; assembly: GCA_032357055.1. NCBI lineage: Eukaryota > Metazoa > Mollusca > Bivalvia > Mytilida > Mytilidae > Geukensia > Geukensia granosissima. Next base: position 13,861 of record JAULBM010313683.1, on the reverse strand, counting down.
CGAAAATTGTGTTATATATTAAATTTTTTGAAATAATTCTATTATTACAAAAGCTAACGGAACGAACAATGGTCTGGTAGGAGATCATTTACAACTCGTAGTGAAGATACAATTTCAGCTAAAAACTCTTTGTATTTTTGTTATAATTAAGATGATTTCGATGACAATCATTCATAAGTTGATATGATTTACAGCGGATGATGGATATAAGGACTGCGGAGCATATATCCAACGAAGAGCAAATGAGAAACATTCTACTGAAAAAAAATAAAATATAAAACTAGCAGACTTCTAGAATTGTATCTATATACAAAATATTGTGTACTTTAAAATTACAAAATATGTTACGAAAGAAGTAGAAATGAATAATAGCTTCTAGGATCTGAAAATTTGAAAACTGGTATCATTACAAATGTGTCAAATAGCACTATTAATTATGCTATCAGTTCAATTTTATCTTTAATCAAAACAAATTTTAAATCTCGTACTTTTGAATATGTTGAATTTAATTATCGTTCGGACAGAGTGATGTTTTAAACTCCTTTACAAATGAACTTTATTGGTAATAAAACCAACTGGGTTGAACAAAGACGTACAAACAACAATACAAAATACATTATTGATTGAACACAAATACAAAAATTCAAGTGTAATTGAATTGAAATAAATCAAATGGTATCAGATATGTATCTATTTGGCCAATATAGATCTCATTTTCGCAACTCTAAAGATTGCTTTAAAAAATAAACAATAATGGGCAAGACACTCATATCAGGATTTAGAATTAGTTGTATTTATTTAAAGAGTCAAGCTAAATAAAATCTGGGTAAATATTTAAAATTTTATTAAGATAAGTGCTTCTTAAATCACTATGAAATAAAAAGTGATATTCGTCATCCAGCACTTTGCATACTTTACAATGTCTTTGATCTCGAGGAATTATTTTATATCTGCCAAGTTCTACTTCCAGGTTATATAAACTTATTCGAAACATAGATAGAGTTTTTCTACTATTAAAATTTTGAATTTTTACTTATCCAGTTTCTGATTTCAATTTTGAATAAAGGTGCGTGTGCAATACAAGAAATAAGGCCTCTTTCATGAACTTAAGGATATTTGCTGCTCTCATGTTCAGCCATTTTCGTCAGTTTTTCAAACTCCTCTAGTTTCATCCATTTGATTACATTTATAATTTGTCCCAGTGACCCCCACTTTTCTTTTCATAATTTCATTAAACACTCTTAAAATACCATCTGAAAAGTCTTTATGAAATTCTTGTTATTTCTTCTTGGGTTTTAACGAAACTTTTACTAGAGAAAAATTAAGAGAAATCATTTTCCCGCTTGATTTTCAAAATCTTAAATCTAAAAAAACGAGCGCACATAATGTTTTCTGCTTATTTTGTTCAAATGGGAAAAAGTCATAAGTATTTGAAAATCAAATATGTTATTTTTATTATCGGCAGCGTTTTACTGCCCAACCAGCGGACGCCTCTTTAGCAGGAGTTTCACCTCCAGGCGGAGAAACCGAACGGCCTTTTTCTATACCCCGGCCGCCCTTGGGGATAAAGATGAAATGTGATTTGAAACTATAAGGTTCAATCTAGAAATGTAAAAGTATTGCTGCCCTTGTAAATTCCACAATATACAATGACAATATATCCAGTGTAAACTATGTTTCAAATATGTACATTTTTGTTCATTTATGCGTATGCGTATTCACTCCGAAGGGTCAAAACTTTAAGGCAGTGTCACGTGGCGTTTTTTCTTGTTTATTTCAAGTTAATCGATTGCTTTTTTTCAAAACATCAAACGAAGTTTTTTCCTAGCTTGTTTCGGATGTAATAACTACTATAATAGTAGTCTGAGGTTTCGGTTAGAAAATTACATCACTATATAGTTAATTTTATACACTTTATACACTGTTTATTTGGACCACAATAAATGAATATCTTTTACTGTTTTCTGTCTGCATGGTTTTAAAAAAATTTATTCTTTAAAATCAAAGAGCTTAAACTTATTCTCAAGATATGTTACGCTTTGGTTAGTTGTGAAAACTTAATTTTAATCAAACAAAATGTGTAGGTAAAACATTATGTGCAGAAAAAACTTTTTACGAGAGACAGCATTAAAAAGGGGTATTTTTTACACAAAACTTCAATTGCAATCTTAGATAAGCATGGCCGGGAATCTGCTTTTTTCCAACATTAACAACAAATGTTAAAAATAATTTGCTCCGCGTTCACAAATCCATTGCTCCGCATTCAATATGTCATAAAAATCTTTCACTCCGTCGTTCCATATAACATGAAAAAACGATCAACCAGACACGTTCTCCAAAGTTTCTCATCAGTAATAAGGATTCATGGAACAAGATTTGACAGTGACATAGAAGAAAATGTTGTTTAGGCAAAATCAATTTTTGGATAGTGTCTGTTAAGACAGAAAGACGTTGGTGGAGTGCAATCATGTCTCTTATGCCAAATCCTACGACAAAGGTTAAAATATGTAGGTTTGTAGCTAAGTCTTGGTTTAAAAATAACACAGAATATTAGAAAGATGATTACTGAACAAACTTGCATACTGCTAATAAGCTTGCTTGCACAGTACCAAAGAGAATGTCCCTAACCAATCTCGTTTTAAATTTTCACGGCTCCGCGTTGAGTGTATCGCTCCGTGTTCCAAATACTCAAATGCAGTGTGTGTGTCAGTTGGAAATGAAAATTCTGTATATACATGTCGGTATCTGGGAGGGGTGCGCAATATGCTATATTTTCCACATTTTCAAAATGAACATTACCGTAAATTTTAAGGGAAAATATTTCATTAACAGTGAAAAAAGTTAATTTTAATTTCATAGATATCAAAAACTACATTTTGTCTAATGAAACCATGTCTGATTTATAATTCTGGATATGAGATAATAGCCTTCTAAAAACTGAATATGTGCAGACTGTTTTCTGTACTTTAAGTGACAGTTTTACCTATGGTTGCAAGTGGAAAGACGTTGCCTTTTTCAGGAAAATTTGCGCTGTGATAAAAAGAATCATCAAATCCAAAATATTTTTATTTATCACTGTAAATGTATATCCCATTTTTGGTATAATATTTTGTGCCATATAAAAAAGAATTATGAAATGTATATCCCATTTTCAGGATAAAATACCCATTTTCGAGGATAATACCAATTAATGAGCATCTTCCCGAACCTGTTTATGTTGCGGAAGTTTTTCATGTTTGGAAGCATACACGGAAAGGTATATATGTGACCTGTTAACAGAAACTAAAGTTCGTACATTTTGTACCCAAACAAAGTTCGTATATTTTTGTACGTTAACCGAATGTACTTTTCCAGGGGTGCTCAAAAATCGTAATTTTGTCACTTCAAGGGACCAAAAGAATTTTTGATACCGGTACCTGTATGTCATGTAACCAGAACATTGTATGTTATTAAGTTAGGAATATAGGATGGTTTGTAAATATACCGAAATTCTGTGTAAAACACTTGCGAACTATGTACCGGAAATGTTGTGTGACTTAAAAATCTGTGCGATGACGGAAACAATATCCGAACGCCTTTATGTTCGTTTTCTCCCAAAGTAACCCAAACGAAATAATCATTAGCGAGGATGACAGACGTGACAATGCATGGTACCTTTAGGACACAGAGGTAAAATGATTAATTCATCCTGGAAGGAAGAGAAGCGACGCACAAAATGAGGTCTTCTCATTTAAATGTATAGATTTCCTGGTGTAAAAATGAAAAGATATGGGGTAAATGTCAGAGAGAGTGCACACGAACCACAAGAAAAACATAGTAAATTACAAATCTATAGATCTCCAAAAGCTCCAACAAGGGTGGAATACCACTCCTTGTGAAAGGCTCTAAATCTCCCCAAATGAAAATACGTTAAATAACACTGCTCTTACCTGAATATTATAAAAAATGTACATGTAATAAACATTCAACTCAAAGACAAACCTATGACCACGATTCCTAACTCGAGACATGTGTTGGGACGAAACCAGCTAAGTGGGTGCTCAACCGTCCCCAGCGAGTGGTCGAAGGGAAAAATCAAAGAAAAAAAAAACGGCAACCGACGAACCATAGAAGTAAAAACAGAAAGTAACCAAATCCGACTAGAGAGTACTTAAATACAATAAATATACTTAACACAAATACTCGCAAAAAGATACATCTCTTATGAATGCTCAAGAGTTGCTGAAAAGTAAGTCAGTGTGACATCCCTGTTGATATAACATCAAGCCTACAAACACGAGATTAATACTGTGTTGTTAATAAAGGCGAAGAAAGGCAAGATGGAATAAATGCCAAATGTATTAATTTTTGTGTAATGATGCGATCAGTTTATTAATATTTGTACCAATATCTCCTTGTGGATAAGTTTGTTTAACGGAACTGTGAGATTTAAATCTGTAATCTTTATACTAGTATGTAATGTTTCCATAGTTATAGGACGTAGGATGTGACATCACTCATCGCATCAAAACTCTACATTTGCAGCCGTTTTTTGTATTAAATCATTGTTACGGTTTTAAAACTTTGTAAAAGTCTTGAGAAGCATGTGATACATGTATACCTGCTGAAAACATTGACCAATAAGATGTAGATTACGATCATAAAGTCAGAAACTTTGGTAAAAACATGAGCAAATCGAACTAGTTGTGAAATGTAAACCCTATACGAAGGAGCTAAAGGTACGTCCCGTTAAGAAACGGAAAGTTAACTATAGAAAATGTAACATCGGCCCTTTTATCATAAATTTTAGTGTATTAACAACCATGTTCAATTTTAAAATTCAAACTTAATAAAGAGTACTGATATTAGATTTATTTAAGGTTATTTCTTTAAGATAAATTTCTTTTGCAAATTTTTGAAACTCGATTATAATCGATAATCGGTACATCACTACATTAGGATGTCTAAATATACTGCCAAGATCAATTAAGTCGATTCCTTTGTTAATATAAGGTTTTTTTTAGTACTTGTCATTGATGATTTTCGAGTTTGTCAATTTTGGGAAATAATTTATGGGATCAGTATGCAGAGATGATAAGTGCTGCTTCACACAAAGGACTAGATTTTGTGTCGCACTGTTTCCAGATTGGCTGTAATAGTTCCTACAAAGTATAAATGATGTCTTCCATTATTTCTGATAATAGATTTACTTTAAAATGAGACTGTATTGCTGTGATGTTTACGCTTATTTCGATTGATACGTCTGCCATGAGATCTTTTACTGCGTTTATTTTTTTAGACTATAAACATAGCATTGACTGTCATAGTTCGAGACAAATTACCTATACCCATGATATTATCCTTTAGACCGAGAGGATATATAAAGATAGGAGATGTGGCATGATTATCCATGAGACAGCCACCCACCAAATGTCAGTAGAATTTAAACTTCTACAGGTCCCATTATGGCCTTCATTAATGAACCAGAGTACATACCATAACTGTTTTTAATTTCCTAATTCAAGCAAGTCCACATTTTTAAGCTCCTTTTCGCGTTGGTTGTGAGACTACTTCAGTTTGTACATCATTATTCATAGTCTGTTGAAAAAAATCCACGGTTTCCACACATCGAAACAGACAGTGATGTTTTGCAGTTTCGATATCGGATGCTGTGGCAATTTAATCCATCAGACATACATGTACAGGTATTACATTGCACATTATATATAATTTATTAATGTACGTTTCATGAACTGAGTCTCTCACTTTTTACCAGTTTTGAAAAAAATCCCTTGAAGGAATCTGTACAAATCATATAAAATGCAATATAAAAAAGTTCCGGTATTTTTTCGAATTTTATACATGTTCTTAGAGGTGTAGAATACATCGGCAAAGAATTCTGGCCAGCTAAGAGGGCAATCTGTGCAGCAAAGTCTTCTGACTTCCGATTGTCAGTCGAAGACTCTGCCATGAGTAACGAGGGATTCCTCTCATGGCGGACATACAACGCCTATAAATAACGTCTTTTTTAAATCGTTTACTGCCAGACGACTTTGACATGTGCAGGGAAACCCTAACTCATTTCCATATTAAGGGACGGAGTTTAATTGTCATGGCAGATTCCCCGTGGCGGAGATCATGGGAGTGCAGTCTATGGAACGGATATGAGATAAGCTGGGAGAGTGCTAAGAGGCGTAAGAAATAATCTGAGCCAGAGCTCTTCCTCACCCTCAGCAGATCTATAACTATCCATCAACCAATATTCCATTTCTAAAACAAGAAATACTGTGAGCAAACTCACAAATGACACCTCCTCTACCATGTGAATTATAACCCTTTTAATGAGCTTTTCCCTCCTACATGCATATCTGCACATGTTATGTTTATGTGCAGTAACATTGAAATCCATCGACAGACGGACAAAAGTATTGACGAGACAAGGTGATTCCTATATATCCCCAAACATACTTTGCTAGAATAAAATTAGACAATGGCAACTCAAGTTGGAAACAACCTTCCAATTCAATGTTGTTACAGGAAAACCGAATGTAACGTGGAAATTACAATATTTCTTACGGCGTTGAATAATGCCGCATCTTTGTTTTACGTCCAAACTTGTTAATCACCCATACATATACCAACACAGCAACCACTTCCTGCAATGTTAGAGGTCACATTGACAACAAAGTAATAGTATTTTACACTGTTACAGGAATTCTTGGAATATGTTTATGTTTTATTGTGTTCTTATTTGTAAAAAAACCAATACGACGGAATCAAACTGTCAATAGTTCACCCAGCATTCTGTGTCTGGTAAGCTTAAAAACAGGACAAGTTAACTTAAAATATGTTTTGGTCCGTTGTTGAAAATGGTGGACGTGTTACATTGTTTGGTGGTTTTACTACTGTTGTTAAAATCACTGTGTTACACTAATATTTTGGTATGATCAGTTCATTGCAGTAAGTTGTTGAGCTGGATTTAATTGACTTCCTTCTACAGATATTATTTTTTTTTACTATTAAAAAAAAGATTAACTGGTTTTACATTATAACCTTGGCGGATTTTAACGGGGGTTTGAATTTGCCTCTTCCGCTGAGGCCAACCAGTTGAGTGTTTTCTGATGTAAAAACATGCATATAGCTTTGTGGGGTTAAGAATAAGTTTATAGTGGATGCATACAATGAATTAATTTTAATTACAGCAACTGATTAATTACAACACCAGTTTTTTTTACAACAACAACGATTAATATATTTGTTATATTTTTCCGTTTTGACAATAAAATATATCGAAATTTATATACAATTTACATAATGGGAAATAAACCGAATTACAACACCAGTTTTTTACAACAACAACGATTAATATATTGTTATATTTTCCCGTTTTGACAATAAAATATATCGAAATTTATATACAATTTACAGCAGAATTTAACAGCAAACAAACTGTCTTATGTGGTACACAAATAATAATTGTTACCACTCCTAACACATAAAAAATGAATAATGCATACACTGTACACTTTTTAAATTAGTTTTTGTAATTGACTCAAAAAATATAAATAAAAATTCTGTTGTGTAACTTCTATTTAAATGTACGACGTTCATCTAGCTCTTTTTGCTTTACGACCCACAGCTGGTGGATCTTCAGCTTTACGTTTCCCGCGTCCTCGGCCTTTAGAAGGTGCATCTTCAACATCCATTGGTTCAGCCTTAGCTTTCTTCCCTCTACCTTTAGCTTTCGGCCCCTCTTTTGTTTCTGGCTCAATCTTTGCCTTTTTAACCTTGCCTTTGGGTTTTGGGTCATCATCCACGTCCTCTTCTTTTGTTTTCTTACCTTTTGCCTTGCCTTTCTTTGGACTTTCTTCTTCGGTTTCTTTGGCGGCTTTTCGTTTTCCCTTTGACCCTCCAGCTTCACTTTTGTCCTCTTTTGCTATGAAAAGATTGAGTATGGATTAACAGTGTATAAACATGTACAAACCAAAAATAAATAACAAAAAACACCGATCTTGGTCTAGATATAAAATAAAATAATTGGAATTGATACCTTTTGAAAATGGAAGTTTTATGAACAAAAATAGCTATTTGAAAAGTAGTAGATGTTTGTAGACAAGTTCTAAGTGTTCATCGGTATTTTTTCGAAAATGTCTAAAAACATTCGAAACTTGAATAAATTTTCTAAATCTACATAAAAATAAGAAATGGTATGATTCTCTATGTATTAGCCATCTAAAACGTATAATTTACAAACATCTACATGAAATTAAGAGCATTTACTTCAAAAGAGTTTGAAAAGTTTGATGATAATTTTGCATTATTAACCATTTCAAATGTAAAGATTTTTCAGATCTCAAGCTGTCTCTCCATAGACAATTACCACAATCAAAGAGCATGTTGGTTGTAGCAGAATTTAAGCAGACTAAGCACCTTAAACATTTCATTAACTCGTACCTTTCTTCTCTATGGGATATCGTTTCAGAACTTCCATCCATCCACCAGCGTTCTTCCAGAAAGTCCAACGATAGCCATCCGTCTTTAGTGAGTACTTAACAGAGTCTAAAAGTTTGTCGTATATTTCTTGGTCTGTTAGAGGCTTGACTTTGAGTACCTAACCAAAACAAATGTATTTGTTATTTTTCATCCATATTTGGCTTCGAACCCACGGTATCTTAAATGTTAAACTTACATCATTTTGCTTAAACCTAATTTTGACAACATCCAAACCAATTCTGTAAAAAAAATTCACAGTAAAAACACAGGTACTTGGCGAGATTTTTTTATAAGCCATAATACGTATAGGTATTATGGCACATAAAAAAATCTCGCCAAGTACCTGTGAGTGTATAGGTATTATGGCATATTGAAAAAATCTCGCCAAGTACCTGTGAGTAAAAAGTTGACCTTGTTCCCAAAACGTAAGTAATGGAGACCGGCAAATGAGGATGATAAAACAAACATTGTGCCAAAAATAGCGTCATATAAAATATACTTAGGCCAATCCAAATTTATTTCTACTTCTTCGGAATTTTGTGATAAAAATAGCACCTATTAATTGTATTAAGCGATTTTTTTTTTATTTATTTTTTTAAATGGCAAAATATTGGAACGCAACCTCAAAAATTTATGCGAAAACAACAGTTTATTTTTTCCTTTATATTTGTATTTTTTTAGGAGCAAGCGAGCAATTTTTATTTTTATATCTAGGAATAACAGTGAAAATTTCTTAAAAGTGAGATAAAAATGGAGCGAGTAAAGTTTTTTTTTTTAAATTTGAACCCATAATAATCCGAAGAGCTATAAATATACCAACTTCAAAGATTAGTTATTAAGGTCTATTGACGTTTTATTTATAAATAAAGTCTTGACAGAACATTGTTATTCTTTTTACATTGAACAAGTCTTTGAAATTTGAAGTCAGAATTAAATCTCGGCATAAATATTACAATCCAAGTTAAACTTACACTGAACTGAACCTTGTATTTTAATTATAAATAAAATCGAGGCAGAATATTGTAATTCATTGAACATTGAACCAGTCTTGACGTTTGAGGTTGAAATAAATTCTTGGTACGACATTGCAATCCAACTTACACTGAACCAATCTTTGTACGTTTTTACATTATCTAATTTCTGTATAGAATCCTTCATCTCTTGCACCATATCAGCCGTTGGAAATCCCAAATTAGCATCATATCTCTTTATAAGCTCCGCCCTAGACTTTCCACTTGGCATTGCTATGTCGAGAAACAATACTTGAAATGCCAGTAACTTTCTGCTGACAGCAGTTCTTTCAAATGTCTGCTTTATTCTATAGTCTTTATCCGTGTCTAGAAATCCCAGTTTGGCATCCTCTTTAACATACCACATCACGTGACGTCTCCAGCTTTCTGACATGTATGCCATTGCTGCATCTTGCCACCTAGAAAGTTTTTTATTAATCCAAATTAAACAATATGTTATCGGTATATTTATTTTTTATTTTTTATTAACTTCTAATTTTTGTTACACCTTCATTGCATAAAACACTTTTTTTCCTGAAAATTACCATTCTCGAGCAGTTTCATGGTTATCACCATATATGTTACCTGATAGAATTCACGTTATTATATAAAAACAGGATATGGTATGATTGTCAATTAAGTTTATTGTAAGACAGCCATCCCAAAATTAATGTATAACTTACAAACATTTACAGGTTACCTTTAAGCCTTCAATAACGGACACCCCCGAGGGCGGCCGGGGTATAGAAATAGGTCGTTCGGTTTCTCCGCCTGCAGGTAGAACTCCTGCTAAAGGGTCGTCCGTTAGTTCGAGCGGGATGTATAAATACTCGAACTCCCCTTCTCGAAGGTTGTGCCGGGGAAAGAAAAGACGCCAGGTATCTCCGTCTTTGAGGCAGTAGTCCTCTAAAAGCGGCGTTCCTGATTGTGGAGGATGTATAAATTCACAATTCGTCCAGAGGGAGACGTTAAAGACACCCCGTGTTTAGGAAGTGCCACGCCTTAAGCACGTTAAAGACCACTTGTAACAGCTCATTTTGAGTGGTCTGTAGGCCAGTTACAAGGCTAAATTGTCCGCCCCTATTCAACCCCGCATTTTTTTCAGTGGCAGTCTAAAAATCCCTCCCTTACCGATCCCTGGCTCACAGTCTACATATTGATTTATCGTTTAACTTGTTTTCGCCCTGAATATGCATGAAATATTTGCCACTGGACATTAAACAACTATCAATCAATCAATAACGGACAAAGATCCACGTGGTAAGGCAAGCTATAAAAGGCCCTAAAATAAAGTATGCTGACCTAGGTTTACCATTGATCGAGCCTAATATTAGATAAATATACAAGCATATACAAACATATATATAGGACCTTAAAAATAGCATAATTAATTTTATAGGAGTTTATGCTTTGTCTAAGCATTTCTTTATTATAGTATATCCTTATTAAAGCATTAGTTCCAGTCAGTCTTTATAGTATAACCTTTACCCTTTATCAGTCAGTCTTTATACATAACCTTTAACCTTTTATTATAGCATTAGTTTTTGTCTTACCTGTACTTCCAGGATGCCGAAAGCAACATTAGCCATTCACCAATATGTGGACATGCTTTCTTTGTTCGTTTTTCCTCATTTTCAATAAATTCCTGGAAAAAAGTTTTGAAATTGTGTTTATTAACAGTACGGAGATATCAGATATTGTACAGACTTTCATCATTTTATCCGTAGAAGATATACATGTATATATATTTAAAGCATATTCTCATGTTTGTCTTCGTGTGTTTTTTTCTTGTACTATGGACTTTTAGTTATCAGTGCAATTTGGTGTGGAGTTCCTTATTATTACTCCTTTTTGTGACCCCCTTTTATACTTACAATCGTAGATGCGCTTACGGGAATTTTTTTACAAAATGTTAAAACATGCTGTTATCCTTAGGATTTGCAGATATATGGTACTCACAAAATGTATACTGTGAAAATATGTTTTTAAATGTGTTTAAACAACGACTTATTGACAACTTTTTGCAAGAGAGGAATGCTTTTTGAAGCATCCTCCAAGTGTTGTTTATATAAGTACATGGTTGATAATCATTATATCCAGTATTATTTGACAAAAAGCTTGTCACCACTAAGTGTAAAATATATTACAATGGATAGATTATGTTCTCATAGGTTAAATATTGAAAGTGGTCGTTTTAGACAAGTATCTAGAAATGAAAGATTATATGTTTATTGTGAGAATGAAGTTGAAGATGAATTCCACTTCATTTTAAAATGTCCAAAATATTCAAATTTGCGAACACAGTACATAAAACCATATTATTTTATTCATTCATCTGCTTTTTAACTGTTACAACTGTAACTACACAAAATGTTTATAAATGATCCAATTTAGTAAAGTATTTAACATATGCTTCAGATATATTTGTGATTCCAAAATGTAATATAATATATTAATTATTGTTTATTATATCAAACAAGTCTTGCCTCCGATTGTTATCTATATGTAATTATACCTATAAGCTGTATTGCTTTTGGTTTCAAATAAACTTATAACGGTCATGATTGTTTGTATGTCTGTAGCCAATGTAATGATATAAAAGAAACATAAGAACCAGGCGCTAGTTTCTCAAAATATCGTAATTGTTACGAATGGTCGTAACTTGCGTAAGTTTGTTTTAACCCAGTAACCAGTGCAACTGATATTTGGTTTTCTTGTTATAAGTAATTGATAAATATAAGAATATGTATTACCTTAAGCTGTTCATCTATCAACTTCTGTAAACCTGGGTAGGTTTCTAATGCCCACAAGAAAAGTCTGTGAAGAGAAAAATACCCGTTCAAGCTGTTGTCACTGGTATGTTGTGTTCCTTTGGAAAATTCCACCACTGTGGCACTCATCAGGTTAGGAATGACACGAATAATGATTTCTTCTATAGGAGTTTTTTTTGGATTGCAACTCTTCAGTATGACCGCTACCTCTAGCAATGCTTTTTCGAAAGTTTCTTTTATTTTCTCACCATGCGGTGGATGGATGTACATTGGCAAAAAGAATTTGACGTCTTCCTTCATCACACTTTTAACAGAGCCCATTGCTTTCTTCATACTTGTAAACGATTCAAGTTGAAGAAATTCACATGGAGTTGTTAAAGATGGTCTGTGAGTTGGTCCCGAAACAATTAGTCCATATCCGAATAAATCCTCATCGGACTTTGGAGCAGTTAGTGCAAACTGTTCTTTGGACATGTAGTCAATTATAACTGGAAGTGAAGACTCTGCTTTTACTGAGCCTTTCTTCCCTTTTCCTTTCTTTGAATCTTGCTTTTTCAATGGTATTTCTGGTTTGCCAGCATTTATTGGTGGAAATGGCTTCTTATAGGTATGGCCGCAGTCGCTGCATGTGAATGATTTGGATAATTTAAGATTATTATCATTTGCATTGGTACCCCACCAACCTGTACCGGACTGGGTCTCGGCTAAGAATGCAACGACATTCAAAAGAATTGTTTGTACTGTATAACCAGGAGACCAGCCCACCGATTTTTCATCTTTCCACTCAGTATGAATGTCCGCAAAATCAGAAAAGATATTCAGGCATACTTTGGTTCCTTTTTTCCCAGGTTTCGTTGCGCCACTATTGTACTGAAAACCAGTGGGTACAAATTCAGCACTTGGACTTTCATACGGGTATTTGTCAGTAAACAAGAGCAAAAGATGATAAATAATTTCGTCGTGTTTGAAGTTACAATGCCATTCGAATACATTTTCATCTAACGGCGCAGCAGACACATTCTCAACTGGTTCTTTCTGAATTTCTTCGTAGTCTTGCATCAAGCGCTTCATTGCGCGCTTTCTTTGTTGATTAACAGACATTCTTGAAACTAAAAGTCTAAAAAGGAAGACGGAAGAGGTATGAAAAATAGAAATCGAAGCATCAAGTTATAGTCCAGATATTTAAATAAGAAATCCACTAAAGCATATTAACTTTTTTTCCAACGCATTACTATAGTTTTAAACAATAGAATACAAAGAATGCAACGTGAATTTAAACTAAGAAGAAATGAATAACTGACCACTGGCCATTCGTTGTCTGAAATGTTTTTAAGGTCATAGTGAAGGATCATCAATGTTTTAAAACATCTTGAAAACATCAAGACACGTCTTGAGATATGCTTAAAGACATATTCCAAACTTTTGCATATATGCATTTCATTGTCTATGTAACATATAGAATCTTACATTGTTAGCCGTTGATTATCATATTTCTACAGTCGAGATAGTTAAACATTAAAATTTCGAGGTCTACCGAGAAATTTTAAGGTTTAACTATCGAGACTGTAGAAATATGATAATCAACGGCTTATTATGTAAGATTTTGTT
>JAULBM010313673.1:0-13956 GCA_032357055.1 Geukensia granosissima | reverse complement strand
ATTTGTTTGACACAGTAATTAAGAAGAAACCAACAAAAACAAATCATTCCCTCAAGTAGTAGCAGAGAAAAGTGTTATGATAAAAAATATCAAATCATTCCCTCAAGCAGTTGAATAGAAAAGTTACGAAAATTTTGTATATGAACACGGTTATTTGAAAAAATCAAAGTCTCGGTAAACAGGAAGTTGATATTGGAGAACCCTGAAAAGGGGAGACACGTTAAAACTCATTATGCATAAGCTATTTACCAAAAATCTAATCATTTCCTCAAGCAGAGAAAAGTGTTACGAAAAAGTGTGATGCGGAAGACGCAAGACAACTAAAGTGATCCCTATATGTCGCCCCACACTTCGTGTGCAGGCGACACAAAAATATGTATCCTTTGCTTGTGTAGAAGTTGAGAAAATTTTGATGGAAAAATTGTTGGCAAACATAAATCCAAGTTTTCGGTAAACAGGAAGAATGTACGGCAGATAAAACTGAGAGAAAATATGTTCATGGGACACAGATGCCCCGCTCCCGCTTTGACAGACCTGTCAAGGGGAGACACAGTAAAGCCCTCCCTGAAGAAAATCTTTGACGAAAATTTTACATGTTGGAAATTCAATCAATGTCTCGGCAAACAGGAAGTAGACATATGATGGACCTGAAAAGGGGAGACACGGTACAACTCACCCTGATAATGCTTCATACCAAATATCATATCAATCCATCATACACAAGCTGAGAAATCTTTGACGAAAATTTTCAGACGTACAGATGGACGGACGGACAGGGGTAAAACTTAATGCCCCCTCACTTTAAGGCAGGGGAATAAAAATGACTTACACGGTACAACTCATCTTTATACATTTTCATGCCATATACAAAAATTGCTTACACAGTACAACTCTTCCTTATAAACATCCATACCAAATATCAAATCATACCCTTGCATAGAAGCTGAGAAATCTTTAACAGAAAAATTGTGGATGGACAGACAGACGGCCGGACGGACGGGGTGAAAAATATAAGGCACTCGCATCTTGATTGCAGAGCCCTAATGATAATTCTACACATCAAAATTGAATTATAAGAATCAAAACTTGAATTATAAGTACAAGCATAACTGCAAAAAATTTTCTATTTCAAATCTGTTTCACTTGCTTTGTATATAGTTATAGTTCTGAAAAGCACATTTTTTAAACTTCTATCTTAAAAAGTTAGGGGTTTGTATTTTTTTCTTCTAAAGTATTGCATGAAAGAGAGACAATTGTAAAAATTTGGCAATCTAGTATCATTTTTCACAGAAAAACAAGCAAAATTTGCTAATTCCATTGTTTCAATCGGACTGTGGAGACGTTGAAAACGTACGCTTCAGATGGAGAAAATATTGATAAAAAGGCATATATTTTTCATACATATGAATTTTTTGTAAGTAAAATGAAATATAAAGTGAAATTATGTCGGTTTTTAGCAAGATACTGCATAAGTTTATGGAAATGGGCTGATTTGTCATATGCTTCACATTAAAATGGAGATCATGCATGGAATTTTAGTGGAGGCACGTGACCAAAACATGTAATAAGGGATCCAAATAAGGTATCCAAAAACAGAACTATTGTCAACCGTCAAATCTGACTTTATTAATTTTATGAGGCGATAAAAATGCCTTATTTTTAAGATGAGTGGCGACGAAACAACTTTTTTGCAGCATAATTTTTTTAAAACTTATTACGTAGAGCGATTAAGTATCTCTGTGTTGAATTTCAATATATTTCTGCTAAAAATTAATGCCTGACGGCATTTTTCCATTATTTACAGCAAGTGACACAGAGTTTACATCTCTCCAACAAGGTTTAAAGATCAGTATAAGCATAATAGTAAACAAAATTATCTGTTTAACATCTGACAAGGTTTAAAATATATCATAATAAAAATTAACCAAAACAATATGAACTTAGAAATATAAATTACAATGACCAGAGGCTCCAAGGACTGGCATTGGTCACCTGGCAAATAGTTGCCAAAATATAAAAGTTTACCATTAAAACCATTTGAATTAACTATGGTTCAAATAGCACAATGGTAAGAGGTTGCCAACTAACTCACACATTGAGTGAGGTTGAACAATTTCCATTCAATACTGGAAAAATATTATTCAAACACAAAAATACAATGTTGTCCATAGCAAATAAATATGATACAGTTTATTTACAAATCAATATGCTTTCCATACAATATAAAATATGAGATGCTGTACGATTGTCAATGAGACAGCCATCCACCAAATGGTAAAGAACAAATACATGTGGTTAAACTTCTACAGGTCACCATATTTCCTTTTTCAATTACCAAGGATAAATACCTCAAAAGAAGCTGTAAAATCTCCAAAAAATATCAAAAATGTGGAAAAAACAGAAAAAAAACCAGCAAATATCACTGGAATACAGGTTCCTACTTTGGGACAGGCACATAAAGTATATGGGACAGGTTTAAACATGTTTGTGGCATATAAACCTCCCCTAACTTAAGACTGTAATATAAAACAAATCTGTTGAATTTGGATTTAAATTTTAGGACAGATATAGAAAAATACATTTACAAATAATGCAAAATACAAAAGGGATAAACAATGAAAGAGTAGTGTAAAATTTTGTGTGTGCTGGTCAAAAAACTCAAAACTCGACCTATCTAAAAACATCTTAATAAATAAATAAATAAAAAAACAATTTGGAAACTAACAAATGAATAGCTTACAGGCAACAATACACATAGTAAAGCACTTCCAATATTTTCATTTCTTCACAAGGAAAATCGCAATGAATTACTGCAATTTTGGCAAAGTATTAATTGCCAGGGCTTCAAAGGACATAGCTGCCATAAAATGGTGGAATGAACACCGAGAAAAACAAAATGAAAATTCCTTAAGAAGTCAAGTTTTGACTGAAAATATGACAACAAAAGATCGTTACAGAAATTATAAAATATTTGTTGAGGGCTACCCAAAAATGGACATTGGACTTGAATCCTTTGATAAACGGTTATCAAGAATACAAAAGTATCTTTCTGAGAAAAAGAATTGGTTGAACCACAACAAGACAAAAGAACAAAAATCATTCTTGGATCATTTCTCCCTGCAAAGATGGGTAAACACGCCTGAAACTGAGAAAAGGCAGCACTCCCTGGAAAACTGCATACCTTGCAATACAGTGCATATATATGCTTCAAAATTGCATAGACCATTGCCTAGTTTTTCTGACAAAATTCAGAAAGATTGTGAAGACCTTACACAAAATATGATTGGGCTGGTATCTCCGACCAGCACTGGGACAAAACAGAAAGGCATAAAAATAATGAAATCTATGGTTGAAATTCTTCAGCCAATACTAGAAAACCAACTTGATGTCAAATTTGATGATCAATTATCAACAGCAATAGAACCTAATCCAGTGACACAGAAACAACATAGGAAGCAAATACACAAGTCAGTAACTGAGAGCAAGTGCCAATTTCAAGCCTCACTTCAAGATAATGGGAATGATGTAATCAATTTTTTGAAATCTGGAAAGTCATGTCAACAATACAACAGAGACAGGATGGACACTTGTTTTGAAACTCCCAAAGCAGCAACAGAAAGAGTTGATAATGAAATAAGAAAATAAGAAAAGAACAAACAGGAAAGAAACCAAAAAAACACCATGGAAAATTCCAAAAATACCAGTTTGATAAAGATGCTTTTTTGAAAGATATAAATCAGAAACAACCAGGAAGCTTTATAAATTGGTCTAGACTTGCCAGGCATTATAATGTAACCTGTAATGGTAAATTGCCTTTAAATGGTGGGCAGGTATTGTTTGAGTTTGCCAAGTCCAATAATATTGATGTTGGAGCTTTCAACAGAGCATTGAGAATATCAAAGCGGGACTTTCCCAGAAGAATTAGAAGAGCAAAAAAGTCAATTAATATCAACAAAAGGAAAATATCCATGCCAACCCCCCGTACCTTGAAATCAGTAAAAACAGAAATTAAAAACAAACTAAATACTGGAGAGCTATACATAGGTGTTCAAGTTGTACCAAAACAAATTCTCAAAACTAAAATTGCTGAAAGTGGTGATCTAGTTGCCCAACATGCTGAAGTGTACAGTAGGAAAATGCCGCTACAACATATCAGGAGGAAGAGTCTCCAAGAACAGTATGAACTGGGAATACTTCGTGTCTTCTCAGATTCAGAATATGCCAACCTGTCTTTGGAAGATGCAACACAAAGACTTCATCGTATCAACATGCTTGTCATACCTGAAAATAAAGAAGAGGCAGTCTTTAAGCTTAAAAAATTGGAGAGAACAAGAAGTATGAAAATGTGGCACGACCATAGTGAAATTTTAAATCACAGCTATGTTGTCTTCATGATATCCTGGATCTATAACAAAGCTAACTATCTGACTAATGAAGAATACAGAGAAAAATATCCAACTAGAAAACCTGTAAATGTGCAAGCTCTTGTAGAAAAACCTAAGCTTTATCTGTTTGGAAAATCAGGTATATGTACATGTTGGTAGCAAAGATATTTTATTCAATTTTTATTTGTTTTTCACAACTTTATTAGACATACTTATGGAGCTATGCATCATCATGTACATGTATGTTAAATAAGTCAAAATCTGTTAGTCCTGAGAAGTAGCTATGGACATGGACACTGGGTACTCAAAGTCCTCCTTTTCTTCAGACGTTTTATGTAACTGAAAAAGTGCATTTCTCTAGATTGACAATTTGCAAATTAGCCTGTCTGCATTTATGTGTCCTAGAGAACATGTGAAAATTTCAAATCATTCATATCTGTAAAATTTAACATGATGTAATGAATGGAAATCCACCATGGTTACCTTGTTAGGGAACAAATACGCTTCTAGTACTTGCTTGACACAATGTGTTTGACACAGTAATAGCTTTGACGCAATAATGTTGTTGACACAATAATATATTTGAGTTAGATAAAATTCTTATTTTTTTAAAGTTCTTTCTAAACTATTGAACCCTAAAATGGTAACCTGGCTCAAAGTTGTTTTGACAAAGTCCGGCCACCCATGGGGTCCAATATTAAACTATGATAGGTCACGATGGCAATATTAGATAATGCCGAGCAAACCAAAACATAAATTTTTAAGAGGACCATCCAAAAACTATTCCATCACAGTTTAGTAAAAATTAACTAGACAATTTCAGAGGAGTTGACGAAAATGTAAAATTCCCATAGTGTCCAAAGTTAAACTATGTTGAGCCATGCTGGCCATATTGAATGGCACCCAGCAAAATCGAACACGCTTTTTAAAGAGGACCATCCAAGGAACATTTCACTTAAGTTTATAATATCCCCCCGCCCCAAATTACCAACAACTAATGTCACATAATATTAAAAGAGTCGGTTAACCAAAACAAAAGTAGTCCAGGGGAAAGCTACATGTACATGTTCCTGTGCACAATACCAATGCAGATGACAGTGACATACCAGTTTTTGCAGTTCTATAAAAATTCCTTTTTCACATACCTAACTAACAGTCAGTACTGACACTATCACCAGAATCAAAAGCAAGCACTACTTGGTACTTCTTTTTCCATATTATGAAGATCATGAGCTGTGTCTGAAAAATAAAATCAAAACAACATTTATTTCAATCAATGCATGTTAAGATTTAGGCCATACTTAGTACTATTCACTTTTTAAAATAATTCAATCTTTTCTAATAACATTGCTTTAAAGTATTATAAAGTAATTTAATCAGAAAAACTCAGACTTTTATGCAATTTTTACTTTTGCAAAGTCCTGTAAACGTAGAATGGAATATTACTATCAACACTAGAAATGCAAGTCTTCGTTACTGCTATAGTCATGTCTAATTTTGCAAAAGTTAAAATAGTCACATGGCATAAATTTGAGAATTTCAAATTTGATTCAAATTGGCATATGGCAAAATCGTGGATATTCTGCTAGTTTGCACAGTGGCCATATTTATTTACTAGGGCGACACCCATGTCAGCAGCACTGTACATGTATGAAAAATAAAACTGCAAATATGTAATTTCTCAAGTTCCAAATACAATTTGTCTGCATATACAGAAATTTATATTTTTTTAAAAGTTTTTGACTGCTTTCTACAGGACATTCAGTCTGTCTTTAAAAGTGCTTGATCAGAAATGGCAATAAATTCTTTAGGGTAGGCACCAAAAATTAGGGTCGGTTGGGTTAGCAGAAACACAGGTATATTTTTTTTTACGCCTAGTGAAAAATGGCAAAATTTCTTTAAACAGGAAGTTGACATCCGACAGCAAGAAAATTTCTGACAACATATGCCTTACCAATACAAAGCTACATACGAAATTTCAGATCAATCCGTGCAGTGGGAGCTGAGATTTTTATGACGAAAATTTTCACTATTATCGTATTAATGACAAATGGCAAAGTTTTGTTAAACAGGAAGTTGATATCCGACAGCAACCAAAATGGCTCACAACATATGCCTTATCAATATTAAAATACATATTACCAAATTTCAGTTCAATCCATACAGTGGGAGCTAAGACTTTTGTGACAAAAATTTTGGACAGACGGAAGTGACGGAATGACGGACGGACAACACGATTCCAATATACCACCCACTGGTGAGTGGGGATATAAAATTGAAGCGTGGCGGTAGTATAATGACAAAAAAAGTAAATCTTGATTCAGTTGCAAAAAACGGACACAATTTGTATTTGGTCAAGATTTGTCCGCATATAGGGGGAAACTTTGTATTTGGAATTTTCACGGGAAATAACTCACTTAATTCCGTAAATTTTCTGCCCAGGTGAATTAAAATTTTGGTCAATTTTAAGTTGTTCAGCGTGTAAAGACCTGAAAATATTCCTATTTGAACTGAATTTCTCGTCTTATGACACAAAGTATTTGTAAACAACCGCCAGACGAACTTTGAAAGACACAATAATGAGGCTCCAGGAGGGTCAAATCCCACCTGCGACGTAAGGGGGTTTTAGAGGCGACCTGTTAAATGATTAAAAGTGACCTGCGACATCTCAAATATTTGATTTACAAAGCTGGACTATACTTAGCATGTCTCGTTTCCTTAAAAGTGACCTGAGGTCATGCTTAAACGCGACCATGTGACCTGTAGGGGGTACCCTTCTGGAGCCCCAATAATTTTGAAACAAACTACTGAAAGGACTTGATTAACCGTAAATTGCAAATATTAATGAAATTTAAGGTGCTGATAAAGGGATCTAATTCAGTAAAATGATGCCGTCACGTGACAAATATCTCATGAATAAAGTACTGGGCATTTTGCCTTATGGCCAATCTATTTATGAGAAAATTGAAATGTAACTAGTTAAGAGACCTTTGTGCTGCTGTAAGAATCTCCAACCTCTTTAGAGGAAAATTCTCTTCAGACTGCATTTTTAGGAAGCAGTGATGCAGAACAAATGTCCTATTCTGAGACCAGAGTAGAGGATCTAGAAGACTTATCAAATCCAATCTCTCTTGAAAGTGATCAAACAGTTGAGTTCTATGATGTGTTACGGGTATTCAGCGGGGATAATCCTGCTCGTCAGTTTGAGGCAGGTCAAAACCGAGGAGGCAATTACAGCTGCCTATGTGGTATCAACGCCAATGACCATCAAAATTTGATCAGATGCTTTAAAATTGAAGTACTATCCTTAGAGGAAAGGTGCAAGCTAGTATTATCTTCTAACAGCCTGGAAAAATTGAAACAGGGCAATATTCATCCATTTAAAGATCTTCTCAAAAAAGATATTGTCCGTGAGCTTGAAAGTAGAGGAATCTTCAACAATCCTGATGTCTCCAAGCAGAGCTTACAAGAAGAGCTTTCGTCCCTTTTGCATGGTGTAAGTCGGCCACCTGCTTTGCTGGTCCCAAATCCATCACTAACTTTAGCTCAACTGCATCTTCAGCAGTATGAAGTTCTTCCTTGTGAGCCGTTGCATGATATCACAAATGTTATCCAGAATGTTATCACGGAATTGCCACATCATATACCTGAAAAGAAAATTCAAAAGGAATTGGAAGATTTTGCTTCCAGCACAATTGGGGAGAAAAATCAAATTAAGGGCTCTGATGCTAGGTTGTACCTAGTACAGTTAGCAAAATATGCACACACGCTATACGAGACTGAACAGATTGATGAAAACATGATCCAACTGATTAGGTCCTTATTTGACATCACAAATATTTGCTACAGCCCAGCAGAGACAAGGACACCCAAGCAAATCCTAAGGCTATACAATCAATGCTTCATATTTTCCATTATGTGCAAAGCAGTTATTGGCATTCCACTAAAAATGACAGCACGCAAATTTTTTGGGAGCCATTTCCATAGCCTAACTACACATGCTCCACAGATTTTAAGACTTTTTAATCTCAGGTCTATATTTACTGAGCAAGAGGAGCGCGGATTTGGTGATCTGCGACGTATATCTGAGAATACATCCAACAGAAAAGTTGAGTATATTGTAGATAATGCAGTCCTACGTTTTCTTAGTCAGCATCAATTATCTTCAAAACCAGATTCTTTCACAACTCAAGACTCCACCATCAGAAAACAAGCAAGCCTTATGCCAAATGCTCCCAACACTACATTTTCAAAGGAGTTCATTACCAAACGTCCAATGCTTTTCCAAGCGCACCTCCAGCGAATTGCTGATTTCATGATATTGGGTGAAAATGTATGGTGGAGCTGGGAAAATGATCAAGTCGTGTTCCATGATGGTGCAGAAGATCCCTGTTTCCATGCAGATGGTCCATATTTGCATGAATTCTATTCTTCATCTATGAAAGATGAACAAGAGTTCCTGAAATCTACATGGAAAACCATTATCAAGAAATTTAAGGAGAACAAACTGTCTCTACCCCTTACAAAAATTAAGGTTTTTGATAATGATGGAAAAGGGTTGTATGTTACTCCAGAAATTACTACTGAAGAAAAATCAGGTACCGTGCAATGCTTAGCTTCTTTAAAAACTAAGAATTAATTATAAAAATGATTTTGTGTTCAGAAAGTTATAAATATAAACTCCCAGAATCTAAGATTTTTTTTTTATTTTACAGACAATTCATCTGAAAGAACTATTCCACTTGACATACTGCCCACTGTAAAAAGGGATGAAAAACCAGAACATGAAATTGATGGTCAAGCAGACCTGGAACCAATAAATGGTTATCATTTTTTTTTCTTTCCTTCCTTCTGTTGTTCAATAATGGTGAAATGTTACAGAAGCATTAGCATAGGCATTTTTTTATGTACCAAGCTACATTCAAATGCAACATTGTTTATAACACCAATTTTGATTGGATGACGTCAAAATTGTCATGGCATCAAATCCACTATTGATGATGTCGGAGAAACTGTGAAAGCACAAATGTTATTCAATATTTTTCAATAATTCAAATTGAACATTATTTTATTCAGTTGCATTAGAATGGAATTTACAGTATTGTGAAGATTTGCCAGCATAAATTTGGATTTGATGGTCGCAAATATCTATTTACCGCCTACGCTAAAGTAAATTAAATTTGTGACAATCAAATCTACAATTGATGCCAGCAAATCTGCAAATACAATGCAGTCAACTCCTAAATATACAGGTATGTTAAAAAGACAATGGAAAAAAAATTATTACTGTCACACAGCTAAACTTCAGCATCAAAACGGTATCCAGTCAAAGATCCTTTTGAACATTATTCATATTTACAGTCTCAAAATAAAACTAATTCATGGCAGCAATAATTCGTTCTACTTAATTAATGAAGACCTTAATTCAGTGGCTACACTGAACCCTTACTATGGAAGACAAACCTACATGAACTTACTTTTTTATACATATTTCAGACATGGAAGCCTGCATGGACCAAAATGAACTGGAGGATAAAAGTCTAACAGAATCTACAATACAAAAAGAAAAAACAATATATGGTAAAATTTTCTTCTGAGATGAAATGTGGCAATATGCCATTCAAAATTTACTACCGTATCACATAAACTCAATGTATGTAGCAAGATATGTCTCTGTAAGACTAAAAATTAATTATTTAAACATGTTAACGACCAGCAGCCTGATAAAGTCAGCAAGGGCCTTGGTGTAGGTACCAACCAAGGCAAATTTTCTTCTTCAAAAAACTTGAACATATACGTTGATTTTTCATAAAGTAATGAGTTACCCAAAATATAGCATATAAAACCAAATTGCAATATGCACACCTGGTGATAAATGTGCACAAAATTTCAGCTCTGTACATCAAAGAAACATTCCCCATCCAAAACACTCCTTGACTTTAATACAACTAGGCCAGGAGTAGAATCTGGGACCCACTCAATCAAATTGAGTTGCTCTACCTTCTGAGCTACCTAGTTCATGAAGTTGTAACATATTAACAACCAGAGACTTAACAGAGGCTGCATATGCTCAACTGGAGAATTGTTCTTATTTAATTGTGATTGTACATGTGATGGCTGCTGAGACATGGACCTATGTACATATAGATGGACGAGGCAAAACTGATGCTAATGAAAATTTACATACTTATCTAAATCCAACGGATATTTAAGGCATATACAATATCTTCTGCCATGTCTACTCTGTTTCTCTGAAAAAGATTAACATGAGATGTAATGCAAAATACTAAATAAACTGACAGGGCAGTCAGAAACGACTCAACAGCTATTTACATAACCTGTAAATCAGTAGTAAACAATACATAACAAGTTGCATTATTATCAAAGACATATTCAATGAAAATATCTAAGTTTAGCTTGTAGTATCTTATACTAGACATGCTAGATATGAGAGGACCATGTGAAAATGTAGCTTTTTTGTACAATGTTGGCCAAAATGACCCCAAATTTTATTACAAGAAGATGCTGCAGAAGATTAAAAATTTATAAAAATGTACTTACATTTGTTCACTGATTTCATATCTTTTACATTATACAACATTACATGTGCTTTGTAGGTGTACATAGTGGTACAATACCAAATATGCCAGAAGATGTGGTGCCAGTGGAAGCTTACAACAAGTCAGACATTAACTGCTTAAAATTGACAAAAGAGAACACTGGAGGACTGTTTGGTACGAAATATTATTTAAGGTCATAATTTGACCCCTAGGAATTTGAATTTTTCTGATATTAGTGGCTGACTTGCCTCATGAGCACTAATCAAACCATAACTACCATTTTTATATCAAATGTATATGTACTCAGAAAAGTTCTTCTTGATACATTACAACCATTTACCATTAACTGATTAATACCTGTACTTACTTTCTTTAATCCTGAAATAAAAAATTTAGTCGATAATACACTTACGTCCAAAATGAAATGATTGTTGTTTCCCCTATCCCAGACGGTCAACTTTTTGGTGCCTGATCGTTGAAATTTTTCACGTTTTGGAAATTCGACAACTGAAAATGAAATGAATTTTAATTTAAAAAAATCAGATTAGCTTAATATAGAATACAATAGATCACTCTTGATGTTGGAAGAGTGATCTGTTGTATAACAAATTTGAAACTTAAATAAAAACCCTGCCTGCTAAAACTTGAAAATTTGACATGTTACTTATTGGAAACAAATAATCAATTTTGCTACAACGCTGTACTCTAAGCCAAAAATGATTAATTTGTTTTCAATTTACAGGAGACAGATAAAAAAATGATGAAATCAAATATTTATATCAATCATACATTAAAGGTAAGCAAAACATCTTAGTGCTATTTAATGCAATTGTGCTTTAGTAATTTGTGTGCTTTTAAGACAGGTTTTGTAGTTATTCATTTTAAGTATCATATTTTATCTTTATAAAGCTTGCAAAAAGATTCCCTTACCAAGTTTTGACTGCTTCACAAAATAGAAGAAATTTCTGAAAATAAAAACAATAAAATTTTTGATAAGAGGGGAAAAATAGACTCAGTCAGGTGACAGTGTACACACATACAGTGCAGACAGAGTGTTACTTTGAATAAATCCCTGTGATAGTGGAACAACCCATGTAAGTGGCATTGCTGTAACTTTTGCTCTGTTTATCCAATATTCTTACTTTTTCTGAGTTTTAGAGTGTTATAAATGAACACCCTGAATGCCTCTGTACTGTATTAATATTGGGGAGGGGGGTCTGTGGGGGATTGGGGGCTAAGCTGAATATTGACAATTCTAATTATAATTCTTGCAGTTATGAGATGGACTACCACAGCAGAATTAGCTGAACAACTCGATGAAGATGTGTCAAGAGAAAGTACAAGTAAGGCAAGCTTACACTTAAGCATTCAAGGCTGAAATTTACAAACTTGTTTCTTGTTTCTCTAATTTTACATGCATTTTAATTAGTCTAATATCAAAATATGGGTAATATTGGCTATTTCAGCAGTTGTTTAGTAATTGACAGTTGGTTTCCTTAATAAAGTCTATTACTATGACTTATTAATTCCATCCAGCTGGAGTAAAATTCACCTCACTCAGGTCTTTTTATTACCTCTGGTCAATGTTAAAAGTCCCCCCTCCCTCCCCCAATTACTTTTTTTAACAATAACCGGAGATTTTCTCTTTCTGTATAGCATTATAATTCCAATATTGTATGTAAGCAACTTTTTCATTGGACGTTACAAAAATTTTACACATCGATAAATCCAACTTGATGACATCACACACACAAAATTATACTCTGGCAATATAGTCCATCAGTTATTTCAATTATTTTCGTTATATTTGACATTTTTATGTATTAATATTGGAATTATAAGTAATAAAGGCTGTTTTTACGGAAATAATTGATGTGTAAACTTGACCTTTCACTCACAAACTTAACATAAAGTCCTTCGGACTTTATTCAGTTTGCGAGTGATTCGGCCAAGTTTACATATCAATAATTTCCTTCCAAACAGCCTTTATTGCTATAATAAAATAAAGAAATAAACACTCAAGCCAATGCTAGGGAACGTTTTGAAACTTGGTTTAAAGTCTAGTGCAATTTTCAAGATGAAGAATAACAGTAAGAGTGTGGTAACATTGTAGCAGATTTTTCCGATTTTGTGTTTGTGTCTTGATCACCATATACCTTCTTGTTCATTATAGAATAAGATACTTCTTTCATTTTTTATTTAAAATAAATTAAACATTTCATGACCATTTCCTTATTTTTATTAATGTCATTTTGACAGGCCATTAATTTCGTATTAAAATCCTACAATTTTCAAATATGAAATAGCTTCCTCAAGATAGCGACCGTTACACTTGCATCCGAGGTTACATCTGTGTGGCGGTCCGATTTTTTTAGATTCCACATCGGGTCCTCTTTTGGTTTTAAAAGCCAAACATTGGAATCACCCCGCCTGACTAAATTTGAAATTATGAAAGCATGTTCCCTGTTAAGGAAAGCCTTTATCTGCCCATCTGTTTTAATGCATACAGCATTTTAGTCTTAAGGATTATTTTCCTCCCGTTCAATTCGATAACCAGCGCCAACAGTCAAGGAACGCCTGTCCCAGTGATGCATACCCGTAGCCCACAAATCTGGTATTATAAGCATCTTCATGATGTAATGAAAAAACAAAATGTGACAGAAATATTTAAGTATATATATATTCCGATGACGTCTCTTATACTCATTTATCACTGAGACTAGTGTAGAAATGCGAGTTGAATTGAGTGATGCATTGAGTGTCCAAATGTCCTCGTTAGCTGTTCGCCGTGGAGCTCGATTGGGCTACCGTCCTGACCGGGGAGATACATACGTTTGCATGTTAATAATGATTCCTTAAGGGAAAGGTTAAATATATTAAAATTTTTCTGCTTGGAGAATGTTTATGCATTTTGCTATATCTAAAACTACCACTAAACTACCACTAAAAGTCCACAAATAAGGATTTTTGGACACGCAATGTGCCTGCGAGACTTTCAGACTTCGAGTCTT
>JAULBM010313672.1:0-18495 GCA_032357055.1 Geukensia granosissima | reverse complement strand
GTAGGGTTAGGTACTTTATCATTGATTTGGTTTAACTTGATTGACCAAAGAGATTGTTTGCACATGAACTTTGGTTTTTGAAGCTTGTTTTCACACAAATATACTTGTTTCTGCTTTTGTTTTTAAACAAATAGCAAGAAGGACAATCACAACCAAACGCTGTATTAATTTTGTATAAAAAAAAACAAAAATTTACCAATTTTGTTCTTGGTGTCCTTTTTCAGTAGTACCAAACATTAACTTAACAAGTTCCTAATGAAAATGTTTCTTTGTATCAAACAAAAATGTTTGTGCCTCTTTGAACAAGATTAAATTGTTGTTACTTGTTTTACATAGTAAACTTATTTGGCGAAGTATTGTTGCATATGTGGCATCATGTGGCTATTAAATTCCCCGTCCGAACCTCCAGTTACCCCTTTTTTGATTTATTGCTTGTAATTATAATATAACCTGTTCTCGTCCTAAATATGCATGCCATATTTGTCACTAGACGTTAAACAACAATCAACCAATCAATCAATTATTACATATGAATGTCATCATATTTTATTTTTGGGACTTTAACAGCTCTCCTTACTGCATGGATGTTTATGATAGAAATACGACAGAACATAATTTGAAAATGAAAAGATAAATAGTAAATGTCGGAGAAACTGCACTCCAACCAACAGAAAAAAGGGGGGATTTACAAATCTAGAGGTCTCCTTAATCCTTAAACAAGGATGGAATACCACTCCTTGTGAAAAGCTCTATATCGTCCAAATTAAAAAAAAAGGTGTATATGTAAAATAATTCTGCTCCAAAATGAGCAGGTAACAAAAATTTAATAAAAAGACAAACATATGACCACAATTCCTCAATTATTAAAAGATATGTGATAAAGGTCAGGGAGAGTTCACTCCAACCACGAGAAAAACAGAGGGAAATTAGAAATCTAGAGGTCTCCACAAGGCCTACAACAAGGATGTTATACCAACTCCTTGTGAAAAGCTCTTACTCGCCCAAAATAAAATATGTTTTGTGACATAAAGCCATAACGCACAAGATTGATATATTTTACTATATTTTTGGACAAAAAGAGAGCCTTAACGCTAACTACTTTGTAATGATGCGAAAATATATCGGCATTTTTCCCAGAACTTGAAATTAATAGACATTAAGACTTAATGTCTGCTTTTTAAAAAAAAAATGACAACATGCGTCTAGAAATTTGGATTAAATATAAAAATAAGAGATGTGACATGATTGTCCATGAGACAGCCATCCATTAAATGACAGTCAAATTTATATGATTGCTCGTATTATTACAATTCCTCGATTTAAAATATTGTGCTCGTGTTTCATTTATGTAAAGCAGATAAGCTCTACTATATATTCTTACCTTTTGGTAAATTAAATAACAGCAAACTGTAGAGAAAGAGAGCACTAGACATCTTGTTAACAAACGTTCCACTGTTATTTTCTGAAACATCAGGTAAAACACAAACTTAAAAAAAACACTCATATGTTTACAATGCATAAGGTTATTTCTTATCAGAACAATCTGCATAAAATATTCGTTCACATATATCGATTATAAAATATTGATTAAATATCCCGTGTTGTGTGGTTTTATTGCACTTAAATCTTTTTATACTTTTGTTTGTTTATATCAGAAAATTTAAGTTTTGGGCAGACAAAGGGACTTATTAAATAAAAAAATAAATGATCCTAAATATTTGACAATATACGAAAGTTCGATCACACCTTACTTTTATTGGGTCCATATTCATAATCATCTTCGTTTTTGGCTGATATGTTGTGTTTTCTGTCATGTTTCGTCGTTTTTCATCCTCGTTGTTTAAATTTTTTTATTTGTTTTGTGACATTTTCGCCTTGCTTTGTTTTGTTTATAGTTATTCGTTTAATTTTTTTTTCTTACCTGTTTTGTCGTCTTTGATTTAAAAATTCTGTGTTGTTTTTTAAGCCGTGTTTTATTTTTGTTTTCATTTTGAAGCGTTTTCTGTGTTGTTTTTTTTGTCGTATTTCACAATCTTTATCCTAGTTTTGAAGTTTTCTGTGTAAAGTGTTTTCTATCGTGTTTCTTCTTTGTCTTTGTTGATTTAAGTTGTTTCGTCATGTTTCATCTTTTCTTATTTGTCTCGGCATTTTTCTTCTGTTGACTCGACCGCCCCGTGGTGTAATGGTTAGCGTGCTCGCCTCGGGTGCGGAAGGTCGTGGGTTCGACCCCCGACCGGGTCAAACCAAAGACATTAAAATTGGTATTTGCTGCTTCTCCGCTAAGCACGCAGCATTAAGGAGTAAGAGCGAGGACTGGTCGGTCCAGAGCCAGAATAATGTGTCTGGGTAAAGTGGCATGTCTTGATATGGACTGTTGCTTTCGTGAGCTAGCATGTTAAAAATCCGGCTCAGTGTGTTGGTCTATTACAAAGCAGGGTTCATCATCATCATCATTTATTAATATGCTCTCGTCCTGAATATGCATGAAATATTTGCCATTGGACATTAAAAACGTTCAATCAATCAATCGTCTTATTTAACGTTTGTCTACCCCTTTGGCATCTTCGAATCGTATAGACACCAAGTCTTTAAAGCGTGCCTTTGTATTTGTCTAAAATTGTGTCAAGATGTCTTAAGTCATTGATGATCATTCAATATGATGGACATAATTGCAATATGCAACAGTGGATGCAGAGATATTTCTAGTTCTTGTTTGGTTTGGTGCTCACTTCTTATACATGTTATAGTTGTAAAATACCTTATATTATTTTTTAAAACATTTTGATTGCTGATGTTCAACCAGCATTCATCCCATTAGATATTTAATAATCTGAAAGAAATGTACATTGAACATTGCTATTTGCAGGTTGATGCTGAACTTTATACTATAATTAAGTAAGAAGTTTATACGAGTGTATTGTCATATTTCATGTCGTAGTATTGCAGTATGAATAGACAAGAAATTCAACAGACGGTATTTTCTTCACAATATAGGTGCACTGGTACAATTTTCCTGAATTAATCATTCACGTTCTAGCCTTTAAAAATCAGCTGATGTTTAAATTGTAATCTTTTTCATTTTTACGTCATGATGCAATTCACGTTCTAGCTTTAGAAAAACGCTAGGGTTTTAAAAGTAACCTTTTGCATTTTATTGTTACGTCATTGGGGTGCCAAATGACATTCTCTCTATAATCTTATAAACACTTTGCACGTAAGACGCAGAACGTTAGATTTAACATCCTATCATATTTAATAGAAAATAACTTCAACCATAACCAATTTCTTCTATCATGTGAAATCGATGACATATTACTGTTTCCATTTGCATAGCGATACTTATAATTCCGATTAGAAATGTTATAAATCCGTCTTGTAGTCATACTCCCACTACATTTCAGTGTAATAATCACTGTTTTATACCAGCTTTTCCTGTTACGATTTCCGTTTTAAAAGATTCCGATAACAAATTTTGCTATACATGTATTTTAGTTACAATTATAGCCTTTTCACATTTTAGGATATTTACTGCTGAACTTGAATAAGATAAAACAAGGTTTTTCAAATGCATCTTTTCAGTGCGTTATCGATAATGAATCAAAAGTTTTGAATCGACCATTTGAGTCAATATATGATTTTTTTATAATTAAAACAAATCTTCATCTGATATAACAAGAGCACTCAGATAAAAACAAGTTTAGGAATGCCTTATTTTTTTCGTAATAAGTAGTGTTTGGAAAGTTGTTTGGACAATAATAAAAAAATCCAATATTTCAAAATGCGATATTTCTTTTGGGCAGTACAGTGACAACAAAAAAGTTTAATTTACACATCGATACACAAATCATGATGACATTATGCGCCTTTTGAAAATTATAGTTCCTGTCTCGGAACTAAATTGTAGCATCATTTTCAATTTGTCGATTAATTAATAGGAATAAGTACATGCAATAAATACTATTTTAGGATTTTATTGATGTGTATAACTAAGCCTTTCACTCACAAACTTTATTCGGACTTTATTCATAATGTGAGTGAGTCGGCTGACATAACACCTCAATAGATGCCTTCAAAATAGAACTATACTATGCCAGTCTAAAATCTGACAAGTTGAAACAGATTATCAATATCGGCTAGCGGAGGAGACGGAACTCATAAGCACTCGCCTCATGCATGTCATATAAATGGATGGCTGTAATTTAATCAAAGTTCGGTTTTTTGAAAATTCGCTGTTTCATCATTTTGTTGCTTTCTATATATTGTTATTTTGAAAATATTTTGATAATTTTGGTGTCAGCTGATAAAAAAACTCACCTGTAAATGTTAGAAATTTGTAGGCTGTCACATATACAATCATCTCGCAAATCCGTTTCTTTATTCAGTACAATTCAAAATTAAATTCATGCACATTCGGCACATGATTGAAACTGATTTTTGCCTTTATATTGTGTGTCTTTGCATTTCATTTGGAATTAAAGAAGTAATATAAAAACTTTTCTTGGGAATTTTTCTAGTCGAGATCTTTTTTAACGGAGGTAAATAAGGCTGAAGTGGCAAAACAAGAATTGAAATAAAGATTTACTGCTGGGCATTCGTCAAATTTTGCATGCACCGTATCGACCTCTAGTAGTTTTGGCCAGTAGGCTAATCAGATATATTAAAGAATGTTTGTAACGAATGCTGCAGACCATTATTATCAGGCAATGTTATTGATTTGATATTTGCCTTGATAATTTGTAACTATGTTAGAACGCATATGGTAACTTGAAATTGGTCTATAAATCGGTGTAATTACATCCCCTGGTGAATCTCCACTGCTTAGCGGTATATGTAATTTGAATGACTTTTAAACAAAGCGTGACGCTCTACTTTTAAATATTGCAGTTGCTACGCGTCGAAATAGTCCACCCACAACATCTACTGAGAATTTAAAGTCCATGAATTTAACAATAATCATGATGAGACTCGATTAATATTATTTTGGTTTTGAAATAAAGAGTTGATAGCAATAGAGTTTAAACTGTCAAATCGTTGTGAAGCTTATATGAAACATATTTGTTTATAATATAAATGGTATCCTCAGCCATAAAAAGTTATTCAAAGTGACGTAAGAGACTGCTTTGTTAGCATAATCAGAACATCAGATTACTTTTTTCCAATCAATTATTTTTTAGCTTCATTGCAAAATACCTAACTATGATATATCTATCTATTGATGGGCAACCGTTGTCACGCCGGGTATTCAGAGCCTCGAAACTCAGAGCGTCACTGAACGTTGTGCAAGCTAAGTATGTATGATTTTCCATTAGTCAAAATTGAATGTGTCAAATTCATCACAGATATATGTAACTGGTATACGATAAAACTGAAGAATGACGACAGATTTTTGAACAACAGGTTAGAATATTCAATTTTGAATTACAATATTTCTTCAAATGTAGCAAAAACAAGTAGGGGTATCAATAAAAAGCTGTTACGTTATTATATATGCCAAAGAAACTTACTTAAATCCCAGCCAATGTTGTGTTTCTATACTTATACATGGTTACTTATATGTTTATACCGTAAAGACATAGTTTTGTGGTTATAACGTAGATATTTTTTATTATTTAGATTAAATAAAAGGCGGAAAAGCACATGTCATGAAATATAAGTAAGCTAAAAATAGCACATATTTGGCAATTTACTTTCACACACATCACAAACCAGTAAGTTATTGCTTTGAATCCTTTTGTGATTTATTAAACAAGTTTTCAAATTCGTTTCAATTATGTTTATTTCTAAAAACCAGACAGGCGCTGATTCATATTTACAAAAACCCAGTAATGTTATTGCAGTTTTTTAGTTAAGTTTTTTTTTTAAATAATTAAAAAAAAGTTATTTTTAGGATACTGTCTTTGACAAACAAGATATAAATTACAAGGAATGTTTTTAAATTTCAAAAACGTATTTCAGATCCTTAAACTGCATAATAAAATTAATAAACTAAGATAATAAAATCACTAGGTTTTTTTATTTTCGATAAATCACTCTTGTAATGGGCGCTGTCTGGTTTTTAAAAAATTATCATACTGTAACATTTCCATGGTATTTTGGTAACTACGGAGGGTTGTAAAGTCCATAAATTTAACAATAATCATGATAAGACTCGATGAATATTATTTTCGTTTTGAAATAAAGAGTTGATAACAATAGAGTTTAAACTGTCAAATCGTTGTGAAGCTTATATGAATCATATTTGTTTATAATATGACTGATATCCTCGACCATAAAAAGTTATTAAAAATGACGAAAGGGACTGCTTCGTGATCATATTCAGAACATCAGATTACTTTCTTCAAATAAATCATTTTTTAGCTTTATTGCAAAATACCTAACTAAGATATATCCGGGTATTCAGAGCCTCGAAACTCGGAGCGTCACTGAACGTTGTGCAAGCTAAGTATTTTTGATTTTTCACTAGTCAAAATTGAATTTGTCAAATTCATCACAGATATATGTAACTGGTATATGATAAAACTGAAGAATGACGACAGATTTTTGAACAACAGGTTAGAATATTCAATTTTAAATTACAATATTTCTTCAAATGTAGCAAAAACAAGTAGGGGTATCAATAAAAAGCTGTTACGTTATTATATATGTCAAAGAAACTTACTTATATCCCAGCCTTATCATAGGCAGCTATGTATTATAAACTTCATTCTAAACTAAATACATGGTTACATATTTATTTATCCTTAAGGATATGGTTTTGGCGTTACAACGTGGATATTTTCTTCAATTAAACAGTCAACAACACTACCAAAAAAGGAAATGTATCCTAAATTTGAATTTGACTTCAAAAATTATCAATTTATAAAGTTTCAATTTAAATTTTTAAACATATCCTAAGCATGTTGAATTCCATTTTTTAAGTTATGAAAAGTTCTTTTGATTGAGGGTAAAAATCCGAGCATAGAAAATTGATGAGACTTTTGATTATATTCAAATTTTCAATATCTTTTATTTCCATGCTCAGATTTTTCCCCAGAAAAATATGAAAGTTTTAGGGACATTTGACCTTCATGACCTCTTTCCATATATGGTAGTAATCCTGACTGTTAAATACAAGGGGGAAAAGCACATGTCATGAAATATAACTAAGCTAAAATAGCATATATTCGGCAATATACTTTCACACACATCACAAACCAGTAAGGTATTGCTTTGAATCCTTTTGTGATTTATTAAAAATGTTTTCAACTTCGTTTGAATTATGTTTAAAACCAGAGAAGAGCTTATTCATATTTGACAGAAACCCAGTAATTTTATTGCATTTTTTTTAGTTTAGTTTTTAAACAAATTACAAATATTAAGTTATTTTTGGGATATTGTCTTTGACAACGAGATATAAATTACACGAAATGTGTCAAATTTCAAAAAGCTTATTTCTCATTCTTAAACTACATAATAAAAGTAATAAACTAAGATAATAAAATCACTACATGTAGGGTATTAATTCGATGAATCACTCCTGTAATGGGCGCTGCCCGGTTTTAAAAAAATAAACACAGTCGACATGACTCGCCTTTGAGTGAAAATATATATTTTCCTTCATTTTATAATATATTTTGTCAAAGTTGTAAAAAAAGGTAACTTGTTTATATCAAATACCAGAGTACAAAACTCACATTCGCTTGTTAAAAAAATCAACGTTATTACGATTCCCACTTTTGATTTAGTAAGTTTATCAGTTACCCGCCCGATGTCAGTGCTTCTCTCCGCGGATTCCAGCTTCCGGCATAAGTGAAACTGACCGGCGCGATATGACCGAAATATATTTAAACCCGAAGAAACATAAATTGGGATTATGGCCGTTTGCTGAGCAATATTGAGCATTTTTTTTATTTGAGAAATCCTTTTTTGTTTTTTTTAATTACATGTTTACAAAAATGTCTATTTACTTTTTAAATTTCTACTTACGGAATGGGTATTGTAAAGAGGAAGCGTAAGGAAACCGGAGGGCCGGACAAAAGGAGGGAGTCATACAAGGAAACATATACAATGTAAGAAAAAAAAATATAGGCGTGGCGAATACATGAATATTTGTGAGATTCTGTGAAAATGTAAAAAATGACTATTCTTTTAATATGTTATATACTTGTCAATAATAATCTTAAACTTGATCAACTATTTTTGTTGGCTAAAACATTGCGAAAACACAAAACTGCAGGAAATATATTTTGTCAACAGCGGTTTATTATGTTTATCATTTTTTTCTCAGGCAAAACAGTAAAATATATTTCCTATACGTCATAGAAACGTATTTCCTTCACATGTATCCTGTCTCAATATCCTTAGTGGTCTAAATTGTAATGACATCTATGGAATGGGATATTCCTCTGAATTGGCAGGTTAGAAATATAAAAGATGTGCCGACAGATTTATTTTTAAACAGAATTTAAATGATTTATACCCTATCATTTCATTCACAGACTGCGGATAGATATTGAGTAATGAATAACACCCACTCTTTTCTTCCGTTTGATGTCGCCGGTGCGTTATAAGGTTATTGTTCTGTAACGCCTTGTTACTTTTCAAGGAAAGAAGTAAGTCCACTATGGCCTTAAAAATCAAGTATGTCAAAAAATTTCAAAAATCACTTTTTACTTTTAAAATGTTCATATTTTAACAAAAAAATGTTTTTCCACGTATAATTACTTGTGTCTTAACTGCATTTTTTCACACGTATAATTATTTGTATCTTAACTGCAATTTCTTTCCCTTAGACTTAAAAAAAATCAGATTTTTCATGAAAACGTAGTATTTTGTGCATCTTCTGAACAGCTTTGCTTTTGGGAAAATAATGGCCGCACCTCTCAACCATAAAAGTTCTTCGCTAAGATTAAAAGTTGTATTAAGATAAAAAAAAACGCCTCCGCAAAAATCGTTTTGGTCCTCAAATACGTCCAATATCATCTAGGGCAAAATGCATGAAAATTGGGCCAGAAAAGGGGTCAGATTGGCATTTTCTCTGTTAGGTGTCATTGAGATGTCATCATTGATGTCCATAAAATGCTTGATGATTGTAAGTTAAACATTCTTAAATATGTTACTGCAATATTTCATTGCATATTATTGCACGTAATTTTTTGTTAAATTTCTGGGTCTAAAACCACCCTAACCGTATAGTCTCCTTTTACGTACAGCTTACAAATCTTAAACATGTGTCAGTTAAATTGTTTTCCGAAAAATCTGACATCACAAAGCAGAAATACCTGATAGTGCAGTGGCGGAACCAAACGGGAATTGTTGGTGCATGAATGTTATTCATATTTTTCCTTTCAGCAATTGAGTGTTACTCCAGCTTTAGTTTTCAGTGTAGTGTTGTATATTCTATGTTTGTCTTTCGTTTCATTTTGTTGGCCATGGTCTTGTCTGTCTTCCGACTTAACGATATCTGTCTTCCCCTTTGGTATCTTCGAATTCCTTTTAGAAAAAAGTTTGACGATATGTCAGGGGCAACTGATAATCATATGCCATAAGAGCGACACGACAATAGCCCATTTAGGAGGAACAAAATTAACGCGAACCAGAAAGCACTTGCATTTAAAGCATTTAAAAGTTTGTAACTGTCACTTGCTGGATGACATATTTATCGGGGGCTAGTAACAGTAACAGTAACAGTATCGATCATCGTCAGTATCAATTAAATTGACCCAATGGTAAAAAATGATATTTGTATTGAGGAGTTTATCGACCCATTGGTAATATATAATATCGGTAGCGAACGTCTCATAGGGAATAACCGCGGTATCATGTTGTTAATCCCAGTGTAAGAAATCAAGGGGTATCGATCCATTAATCGAAAATAAAATCAGAATCAAGCAGTGTCGATCAAAGATTATTGACTCAGTGGTAGTAAATAAGAGTGGTATCGAACAAGTGATAGAGAAAAAATCGGCATCAATTGTATCAATCTAGTGGTACCCATTACATCATTAAAGAACAGTGTTATCGATATCAAGCGTTATTAACCCAATAACATTGATAACAAGTGTAATTGACCTAATGATACTAAATAACATTGCAATCAAACGTAAACCAAGAGGGAGGACATAACATCGGTATTGAACGATATCACCCCGGTGTGAGATCATGTGTTAAATCTATGAATAATGGTATAAACAAAGAGGTGAGAAATAACATTGGTATCGACCCAACGGTAAAACATACATCGATATCAAGAGTATTAACAAAGTTGTAGATCAAAGGCATTGACATAGTTGTAAAGAAAACATGGGTATCAAGAGCTACGAAATAAACATCTACAATGACCCAGTTGTAGAAAATAGATTATGAAACGATACATTGTTAGGAGGCAACGCCGGTGTAGAGCTCTATCGACCTGTAATTTGTAGTGTTGTGTGTTATATGTTTGTCTTTCGTTTCATTTTGTTGGGCATGGTCTTGTCTGTCTTCCGACTTAATGATTTCTGTCTGACCCTTTGATATCTTCGAATTCCTTTTGTAATTGATATCGGTTGGTTGGTTGATTGATTGAATGTTTTTACGCCCAGTGGCAAACATTTCATTTTTATTGTCCAGCATTGAAGATACATTCAAGACGAAAGAATATTAATGATGAAGGATGATGAATATATCCTGTTTTGTACTAGACCGTCAAGGTGATCCTGATTTTTAAAATGCTAGCTCACGAGAGGAACAGTCCACAAGAAGACAAGCCACTTTACTCAGACATTCAGACTGTGGGCCAATCAGTCATTGCTCTTAGTCCTTAATGACGCATGATAAGAGTGGAAGCAGCAAACTAGCAATTAGTATTTAGTTTGACCTGGCCGGAAATCGAACCCACGACCTTCCACACTCGAAGCGACCACGATTACTATTGCCCAATCGAGGCGGTTTAAATATATCATTTTACCACTCGTTGGGGAGAGTTGGGATCCTAATAAACTAGAATAACCCCACCACATGACTCATGTGCCTGTCCCATATCAGTAGTTGTGGTCAAAGGTTGGTCTTGTGTTTATTGCTTTGTTTAATGAACATTCGAGGATATTCAGGTATATGTAAGAGCAACATTATTTTACGCATACACGATTTTTAAAGGCCTTGTGGAGACCACTGGAATTATAAATTCTTCTGTTTTTCTAGTGGTTGGAGTGCAGTCTCTCTGACATTTACCCCATATCTTTTTATTTTCATATTATAGAATCAAATTAAGGAAAAAAAAGGACTTTTGAGATAAAAAAGATTTTCTTAAATCCAAACAAATCTAAAAAGGAACCAAATCAAGGACCAATTACTACCTACAATAAACTAAAATAATAATAATAATAATAATAATAATAATAATAATAATAATAATAATAATTTTATAAAATGAGGGTACCCAATTAAAACATGTATAATTTTCAATTACGCCATCCAAACATTCAAAACTTACAACATATATACATGCAAATAATACAATAAACCATTAACAAACAATTAATATTTGTCCAATATCACAGGTATTAATTACATCGATATTAGTTATATTTTAGTTTTTATATAGTGATCAAACCAATGTTAAATTTATATTGTAAATATCCTTATATGGTTTGTATCTTAAATACTTTTAATCGTCTTTCATTCATCTAATTAGAGTGGATCCTGTATAAAATAAACAATTATATTTTGATACATGAGGTGAGACGGCTGAATAAAAATAAACGTTTGACCTTTAAGCTGCTTAAATATAATGATATACTGCTTATGTTTAAAATGTGGTGAAAACCGCTTTTGCTTGCAATGACAAAAGAATGCATATCTCATGTGACAACAGAGCCTTTAGTTATTTCTTTCTTCCTTCGCTATCTTTGTCCGACAGTTTTCTCACACACAAGCGAACCTAAGTTAATGAAACTTCGCAGAAACTGGCATTAAAAATGTCCTGGTTTTTCAAATATGACTCTGGTTTGTCAAATATGACTATGTTGCAATGCAAGAAAGGGGGTGTTTTTGATCATTCTTTTTTTGCTGTTAATTGTCACAAAATTCAATTTACATTATAAAGTAGAAGCTTTCAAACAGATTAATAGAGACATAATACGGAAGTCTTAGGAATTTAACTTTCTTGCCATTACTCAAATGAAACAGTTTATCTCCTTGTAAAGTGGAGTTTTGTGTTTTCGTTTTGGGAGACCTTTGTGTCAGCTCTAGTCGAAAACAAGGACCTGTGTTTTTAAATTCTTTCTTGGTCCGTTAATCTGTTCGACACATTCTTCAAAAACGTACGTCGGATGAACTTAAAACTTTACCGAATGGTAGGCCTTGATATGTAATTGTTTACCTGAGTTTTCGTTTCTTTATTGGTGCCACAGCGGGTGGCGGAAAATGTTGTTTGGAAAACAAATCTGCCAACTATTGTCAAGAAACAAGTTCTGTTTTAAGTTAAGCACTTGGGGGTTCTTTCAAAACGAAGAGGGTCGACACCCGTAGAGCAAACTCGATTATACTTATTGTTTGAAAAAAAATAGGATTTGAGACTCATCTTGGTCAGATTTTTTCTGCTAATTCTGTTTTTACAAGAAAATTTTGCAAACCCTTATTTTTTCATAGTGTTTGATGTTTGGAGGGAAAACATTTTTAAATCCTTACTAAGTCCATCTCCTTACATGGTCGAAATCGGAAGTGAAATGAAACATTCCTAAATTGTTCAGATTAAGTATACAACTGACAAAATACACACTGCAATGTATACATCAAAAATAATTCTAAGATACAGTGTACACAAGAGGCAGACAAAAAACAAAAAGCTCAGAAGACAGGCAAGACCCTGACCAACAAAATGAAACAAAAACAAACATAGTACATACAACACTACACTAAAAACCAAATTTGGAGTAACACATACCCTTCAAAAGCTAGGGTGAGTTCAGGTACTCCGGAAGGGTAAGCAACTCCAGGTCTACTAGAGGCACCCGTCAAGTTTCTCAGAAGACAAAGCCGGTGTTTAGTCACAATCGATGTTTGTCACAACCGGTATAAGAACAAAGAACGAGGGTCGTTAAGGCCCATTTTTGGCTAATATCTATTATTTTATATTTTTTTATTGAATAATGTCTATAAAAAAGAAAGTCCAACAGAACTTTTAGTTTAATTAGTTCTACATTGGTCACATGACACATAAAAAATGGTTTAAAAGTGAAAATACTAATTTTTGTAATGAACAATTATGGACAATCATGCCACATCTCATATTTTTTATTATCTCACATGTACCTGCAGTTTTAGCATTAATCTCAGTAAAAATTAAAAACGTAATAATCGCGCAGGCTGAAAGCTTTTGTTGTTCTGAGAAAAAGTTTTCGCAAGATATCAAGCAATTACATATATATGAAACCGATCATACAGCAGATTATGAGTCGACACCTGATTTTTATAAAAACGTGTGAATTGTGTTTTGGTGTACAAATGTTCCTGGGTCGAATTGATCAAGGTCAGAAACTGGCCATAACGTTATAAATTCGTCTCCAATAAATTATACAAAAATAATAATAAAACACTTTATTATTATGAAGAAATCTATTTAAGGCAATTCCGTGTCTTTAATAATCAATGACGGTACTATTAATACTACTAACTGTTGATTAAATTAGATTTCTGTATCGATCAAAAGAAAATCCCACGTTTTATAGCGAACCACCCGTTTATTTACATTCTCATTTCTCATTGGTTGACGAAAAAGTGATAAATGGCCAAAAAGAACAAAAACTCGAGAAATTTAATATATTTATCATTATTTCATTTTTTCAGGAATAAAAAAATGTTAACAGAAGTGTTGCTCGTAGTAGTACTCGGATGTGCGTTCTGGTTTTACAGGTAAGGAACTATTAATTTATTTTTCTTTTAATACTTTTAGGAATAAAAGACCATATTTATTTTTTTCTTATATATTTCGGAATAGAAGAAAATTTAAAACTATTACTTATGAAGGCGTTTCATTTCAACGTTAAATTCTTTTTCGGTAAATTTTACTATGAAATATTTTGGTCGGAATATAATACAATTATTTATTTTTAAACGAAGTTAATATTTACATATAAATCCTGGAAAGCTACATGTAAATTACCTTATAGACCCATGTGGTGTTGAAACTGTTTTTTTTCCACCATCTAATAAATTACTGTTAAACTTTCAATACACAGGCACCGGTGGTTACACCATTGATTGGCAATGAAATACAAAACAGAAAGTGGGACTATGGGCTTTATGGGCTCTATTGGTCCACATGGTCCGTCCGGTATATTTGATGGTCCGCCCGGTTTATTTGATGGTCCGCCCGGTATATTTGATGGTCCGCCCGGTTTATTTGATGGTCCGCCCGGTATATTTGATGGTCCGCCCGGTATGTTTGCCACTGTATGTGTCACTGAAATTTTTCACAGACAAACAGCACATGTATGTCGTTGGAGTTGTGTCATTAAGGAGTAGGCATGATGAGGCCTAAATTTGAGATTATGTGACACAATAATAAGTTATTGTGAAAATGCTGTTTAATAATCGTCTTTTCGTCTTCTTTTAAATCATCAATTTTTCTTGTATCGACAAAACGAATGGGTATATTTAACTATTTCACCAAGAATATAACATATTCTGGAAAATGCTCAATTTTGGAGGTGTTTTGTTCAAAATAGATATGATCGCACCTAAACATCACGAATATACTTAATAAAATTTTTTACTTGATAGATCTTTAATTGTGCAAAGTTTTGCTGTGATGTTTTTGTGCGATTTCTTTTAAAAACGAAAAAATAGTATCAAATATTGCATCAAATTAAATATTTGTTTTAGTTTTTTCACATCAAAGTATTTAACGGATATGCCATGTGGCCATTGCAGAACTAATTAAACTAAAATTATGTTGGATTTTCTTTTTTTAGACATTGTTAAATTAAAAAAATATAAAATAATAGACATAAGCTACTTTTCGTTTTTTAGCCAAATTCTTGGGCCAAAAATGGGCCTTAACGACGTTTCTTTTTGCTCAATATTTGTAACGCGTGTTTGCTTTGGATTTGGGTTATTTATAATTTCCACTCTGTCGTGTAAGACAACGTATCATATTTCCCTATTCCTGAACTTATGTTATGCAACTTTTGTGCAAAGTCTTGAAAACTTTGTATAAAAAATCAACCCAAAATACAAGTAAACGATGAAAAGAGATCTGTTCTAAAGCAAATAAGACATAAAGCGACGTAACACAAAAATCTGTGATTTTTAAGAGAAACTCAGTTGGCATTTTCTAGACTCGCACTTATGCTTAACCCTGCCTACAATGTATATGCCACACTAAGACGCTTTTTATTCAATATCTGCTAATCGCATATGTTTTTATACAAAGTTTCTCGTAGAATTTGTATTTTTTTCACTTTCTGCGAGCCGTGAAAAGCCAACTTTATGAGTTATAGGTAAAGGCCAAGCAATATTTTTAGACCATCGCGTCAATGGGTCTAATGATAGACTGATTGTCTAGGCTAGGAAGGTCGTTTGTTCGATCTCCGGTGAGGTCTACTCAAAGGCATATATTTGATACTTGCTGCTTCTTCGATAATGCTGCATGCATTTAGGAGCAAGAGTAAAGACTTATGGCGTGACACATCTTTCTGTGGACTGTTGCTGTGCGAGTTAACCCATTTAATTCACGGGTGGTGTGTGGCTCTTGTACAAATCAAGATGTATTATTTGATTAATTAACATCAAATGGTCCTCATCCGGAATTTATGTGGAATATGCAAATAGAAGTTCAACTACAACCAACTTATCTTTAGGTGCGTTTACACGATCAAACTCTTTACATCAAACTTTCTAGTGTTCCTTCAGACTTTTGCTGTGCACCCGTTTTCAACTCGAGTTTGACAGTGTAAACACCTCATCCAATATGTTTGAAAACTTCATCAAATATTGGTTGAGAGTTGGAAGTGTTGTCAAACATTTTTGATGCGGTGTTTACACAATCAAACTTGAGTTGGAAACAGGTGCACTGATAAAGTTTGAAGAAAGTTTTACGAAAAAGTTTGATCGTGTAAACCCACCTTGAGTGGTAGACATAACACTGTATTTATAGTTTATCTTTCGTTTTTTTTTTTTTATTTTCTTTTCGAAAGGAGGAGTTGCGGCAAGTCGCCCTAGTGTTCTTTAAAGTTTTCATTAAATTATCTCTAAAGATCCCTA
This sequence comes from Geukensia granosissima, assembly GCA_032357055.1. Taxonomy (NCBI): domain Eukaryota; kingdom Metazoa; phylum Mollusca; class Bivalvia; order Mytilida; family Mytilidae; genus Geukensia; species Geukensia granosissima. Next base: position 2,271 of record JAULBM010313672.1, on the reverse strand, counting down.
TAAGGGCAACTTTGGTAAATGATCTTCCCTGCATTCCTATGTTAACCAATATTTTTTTTTGAAAATCTGTACCTTTTATATGTTTTAAATGGTTACTTAATGAATACCTTCAACGCAAAACAGAAAGGTGGGACTAGTATTAGCATCACTCAAAACATACTAGTATGCGGCATTTTTTAGATTTTTTCATGGTCTTGTTTACAAACATTGTAGGATCGCACCCAATTTTGCCCACTTTTTTTGCCTCAACCTACAAACTAAAAATTTTGATCTTTTGTCAAATAATTATTTTAGAGTCCGAATAAAATTTATTTAATATATTTTTAATTGACAAATGTTTAGTTTTGAAAAACAATTTCATTTATCTTATTATCTGCAAATCCAGTTTCAAATCAGGATTAAGATTGATACAGAAAGCTATCCTACAAAGAGATGGAGTTTTGATGACGCAGTATATTTACTGAAGTTTACATTTAGCCAATAGTGCATTTTCGCACGGCTTTATACATTATATAAAACGGTAGACTTGACTCAAAAATCATGTGATAAGATTTATTGGTCGTTCGTTCTTTTCGAATATTACGGCTTCCTCCTACAATTAAAAATAGGGCTTGATTCTATTTTAGAGGTTTAGACAATATCCTATCTAGGTAAAATAAATAGCGTCAAAAAAACATTGGTATTTACATTTAAAAAATGTTTACATCATCGATGTTTTTGTCTGAATCATACCATATAACGAAGTGGCAAGACCGACACTCACAAAAAATTTCCAAACCCGCCGCATTTATTTTGTGCCTAACCCAAGCAAAGTACCAAAAGTGAAGTGTTTGCTGAGGTTTTGAGACTTTACTGTTTCCTAGTTTTATGTCTATTTATTTAGAATGTTGTAAATTATTTGCTATCTGGACGTTTTGAAGAACAAGTTATCAAACAATAAATCATAAAAGGGGCTAGCTGGAAGTAAGCCACAGGATGCCAAATTGGGACTGTTAGGATAGAATGGGAAATTTTGCCTAAGCAACTAATAACGTACAGACTGCTCATTACGAGCTTTGCAAAGGGATCTTTAACGTGCAGAGAGTGTGGAATTTTTCCAACACGGGACACGGCGTTAAGTTCCCGTATGAGACGAGTTGAGAATTTATACAACTGCCCAACTTGTGTAAATGTGTAACACAAGATTTGATGAAATTGAACTGTTATCGCTTTTTTGGATAAGATATGGTGCAGTTTCTTTGATACTAACTTCATATTTGTAAGATTCCAGTGTTATGTTTCGAAAAATAAATGTTTGATATGTGTTGTATTTTTGGTAAGATGTTATTGCCACACGTAAAATATCAAGGACGGATCCGGGGAGGGGGCACAGGGGTGCCCGGGCCGCCCCCCTCTGAAACGCAAATATTATAAAATAGGAAACATTTGGGGTAAAATTTGGTCCTAATTTTCACTACCAATCGTGAAAATTGAAATATCAAAGTCCACAAAAAGTGCCCCTTCCACTTTTCAAAAAAGTCTGGATCCGCCTCTGAATGTGGCCGTTATTGTATCTGTAGACGACCTAAGATCAATTATGAAGAACATTTCATAAACCGTACTTTGATTTGTTGTATGATGCAATGCAGTTATTTTACAAATTACAAAGTTTTTTAATAGATTTTGTCAATTTTTTATCGATTTGATATTTGGAAATTTTAAATCGGTAAAGGTTACATTTTCGTGTAGGTTAAGAATTCATTTTGCTTTTTAACCTCCCAGTCTCTACTCCTAGAAAATTGGTATATAACATGCAATCTATATTATTAGTATGATGGATAAAACAAGAATATGATAAAGCCACACCCACATTTCAATTAGAAGTTGTTTTGAGGTCTTCACATTCCAGCCCACCAACATACCCACTCTTCGTCATATGCTCTTAATTACATAGTAGATGACGAGACAATAATCAAAATATTAATAAATATAACCAATATATAAAATTTGTAAAAGTTGGTACAAACACTACCGAACAGTCATGAGTTTCACAACGCAATGAGGTACATGATATGTGCACAAGTTATTCTTTAATAGAGTGTTTCAAGTGCATGTTCGTCTTACGAGGGCAATGTGCAACAGTCGGGGTATATGCATATTGCACGCCGCGGGTTTATCAACAAAAATCACAGCTGAAACTAGCTGTACAATTACATAAAACAAGCAAGATCTGACAAAATGTCAGAATACTCAAGCTGTATCAATCAAAGTTTATGGTTTTGTGTCTTCTAC
>JAULBM010313651.1:0-13958 GCA_032357055.1 Geukensia granosissima | reverse complement strand
AAATTTTCATTTTCTGGCTCGCGAGGTAATAAAAAAAATGATCTCCGCGTGATACAAATTTCCCCATGATATTCATTTTTTTTTTCAAAAAATAAAGCTTATTTCAAATTTTAATTATAACCTGACTCATGCAGTCCTTTTTCATTCCGGAATACATCATAACATACAAGACAACAAACTAATTAATTCACGAATGTAAATAAATGCTTTCACTTATTTCACTAAAATGATAAATTTGCAACATACTGTAAAATGAAAGCACAACCCCCACGTAATCGCTGGATAATTTTGAAAGTCATTTCATGAATTTGAAACTAATCGATATTTTTTATTACTAAAACTATTTACAAAGAAAAGTGAAATCCAAAAAATTTTGAATGTACTACCAATACTATATTAATGCAGAATATAAAATTTAAGCAAATAACAACACATATATGTAAAAACATGTCTTAAGTCTCTCACGAAATTTTTTTAACATATCTCCAGAAAGTTATAAATTTTGTTATAAAATGTATTTTAATGAACCCACTTCGTCAGAATTGGAAATGCACAGGTTTGAACAAAACCTCAGCTTTAATAGATGGAACTTTTTATATTGATTATACACCTAGTAGCAGCAGGGCAAAATTAAAATAAAAATATATTTTTCTTTAAAACTGGCGAAAATGTACTTGACTTTCCACTTTTTAAACAAATATACTTTTTGTACAAAATGTAGGTAGGGCAAGACAAAATGGCAAAATCGACAGAACATGATAATTACTTAACAGATCAAATTTAAAAAACACACCACTATGAACAATGCGGACCTCAAGTTCTGAAGGCAAATAGGTCCTGTCTGAAAAGTTAGTGAGAAAAGTCCAATTAGGCTGCTACTTTTACTGGCTTGCAAACCTTTTCCCAATTTATGCGACTTGTGTAGACTTTGTAAATTCTATTCTGTCCTACTTTTGTTTTGTTTTTTATCACCTCCTCTATTAAGTCCATTGCAGTTCCTGGAATTCCGAAGTTTTCCCCCAGGTGCTTTAGAAGCTGTTTCGGACTATCGCCGTTTTGTATTGCTCCAACCAAAATCAGTAATATATTTTTGTCTATTCCCAATTTGTCAGATAGAACCTCAGCAAGTTTTGTGAGATCTCTCTTTTCAACAAATTCTTTAAGACCATCGACCCACTGAACAGGAATGTCGAATTTTATTGCAAGGAACCGCAACAAACAAAAAGCCTTGTCTTGCCAGCTGCCTTCTCCGAAACAAGGAATTAGCAATTCAAAATTGTCAATGTCAAGACATACTTTGCAAACATCTTTTACAATAGTTAAAAATATCTTTGTTGTGTCGACCGTTGGAAATTTTCCGTGTAAAAGATCCTGAAGAATACTTACAGTTTCTTCTGATAGATTGTAATGACGCGCTACATAAACTGGGATATTTATTAATCCATTTAGCAATACTTTTTCGTTTTGTAGCATTGTAATAATCGATGTCAGCAAAGTCTTGTCGACTCCGGTCTTAACACTTATCCAATGGGATAAGGACTCACAATTATTGTCAATAACTGCTGATTTTAAAGCAGGGACTAGACCAGAGGGAATGCCAGTTTTGTCTGCTATTAAATAGACGATGCTATAGCTAAGATCCTTTACATTGTTCGTAGACAATACGTGTTCGACCCAATCTGTTGGAATATTCCATATTTTTGCAAGCTTTATAATGTGTGGTTCTACAGTTTTGGTGAAAAGTTGCAAAAGAAGATTAGTCACTTCCTCTGTTGACAAACTACCTCTAAGTGCCTTTTCCATTCTTTGAATATCAGCTTGCGAAAGTCCAAGTTTCAGGCAAACGGCACGTAATAATTTCTCAATGACTTGTTGATCAAATCTTTGACTGACCATATATTCTAGCACAAAACAAACCAATGGGCTTGTAATACCGGTTTTCTTTTCAACCCAGTTTGCTAGCGTGTTACCATTTTTGTTAAGTGCAAGCTCTTTGAAACCCTTTATCAAATCATCCTGTAATCCACATTCTTGGGCTATCACTGTGAAATACCCGACGAATTTGTCCTCACTATCAGAAACATCTAACAAGTTGATGACAAAATTTATTAAATTTGCTGGAATGTCAATATTTCCACACAGTTTTAAAATATCTTCCTTGGATGTTTTTTCCTTGGTCCCTGTTACAACTTCTTTGAGAGTTTTAATAACTGTTACAGGGTTTTGACCATCGATCATCAAACAGATGTCTTCCGATAGATCTCTGGGCAAACTACACTTTTCTGAATAGTAGCTAAAGAGTACTTTAACAATTTGTTTAATGCTACCGCCTTGCACAATTGTATCGAAAAATTGCAGAAGAGTTTCTTTATTAATGTTTGTGGCACTTGAAAGCCATGAAAAAAGAATGTCTGTGTTTTGTTCTAGCACAAAACGGTTAATACCAACAAGAATGTCTTCAGGAATTCCCAGGAAACGCAGCAGAAAAACGATAAATTGCATCCCTATCGTTTTAGATTGTCCGCTAAGTATTTGTTTTCCACGTGATCGAATGTTCGTAATTTGAGTGATGAATTCAGTTGCTAATGGCATTAAGTTTTCTAGATCTTCTGCAACTTTTCGCACACTTTCATTTCCCTTTGATCTTGCCAGTTGTATGAACACGTGCAGGAAAAAAACAGGAATTCCATGTTTTGGTTGTTGTCCTTTCAACAGTTTGCTTAAACCATCAAGAACGTCTGTTGATAATCCACAATTTGTACCGATTTCTTTTACCAAAGCTGTAACTGCACATTGGATTCCTTTCGATGCAGTTGATTTGTATATCTTTATCACACTGCCAGTAAAGTGTTCATCCAAACCTAAATACTTGCAAACTACTCGTACAAGTTTATATGGGTCGCATTTTACAAGTATATCTTTCATTGCGATCAAGATTTCTCTTGGAACACTAAGATTTTTTCCAACAAAATCCATCAAAATAACTGCTTTCTGTTTATTTTGGCTGGTATTTCGAATTTGTATTACAAGCTTTACTGCATCAATCATATAAGCAGGAACACCAAGTTTAGGAACGAAATAATTTACTAAATGAATTATGCGTTCTAGCCAATCATTTGCACCAATTACGGAACAAAGAACTTCATTTTTTTCTGAATCAAGACAGATCCTACCGAAATCTTTTAAAATCGTGAAGATTTGTTCACTTAGTTCAAAATCTGGAACAGTTCCACACAATAAGCCCTCTAAGATAGTTATAGTTTCTTTGGAAATATTGTAATGTCGCGCAATACAGACTGGAATTTTCACCAATCCATTTGATAACTGATCCTGTTCCTGCAGTGTTTTGTAGATAGACAGTAATAGACTCTTATCTATTCCGGATTTGTTACTTATCCAAGAAGATAGTGGCTCACCATTTCCGTCTGATGCAAGGCATCTTACAGCATGTACTAAATTTATAGACATTCCAAATTGACAAGCCAATAATTCCGCTAGTTGTAAACTCCATTCAAACGTGTTGGTAGTAATTTCTATGTCACAACATCGCTCTAATAAATCAACCGGAATATTAAATTTGTCGGCGTTTTTTATTGCGAACTGACAAAGCATCTTCCAGAACAAATGTACAAGCAATATTCCTATTTCATTTGTTGTGAGATGGCCATCTAAGGCGGCTTTTAGTTGGTCAGTTTGTTCAGCAGACAGTTTCATCATTTTGCATATTTTGTTGACTATGTTAAGAACAGTTTGCTGGTTTATTTGTTGAGAAGCAATGAACTCTAACACAATAGTGATGAAACATCTGTCGATGCCTGTTTTTTGTTCGATGTACTGTGCAAGCAAATCACTTTTTTTCGCAGTTAATAATTCAGTTAAAGCATTGACTAAGTCGGCAGGAATTCCGATATCTTGAATTATCAGAGAAAAACAGCGGAAAAGTTTGGTAGACGTTTCGTCTGTTATTAAAATCTGAAGCAAACTTGATACTTTTGGTGGTACGCAAAGTTCGTGACATTTTCCTATAATTTCCTGCTCTTTATCTAACTGTACATGTTCATAAAGATTTTTGAGAATGTTTTGAGGTTTCTTTCCGTATATGATCAATAAAATGTCTTCCGAATACACCGAAAGTCCACATCTTTCAAGATAGAAGGTAACTAGCATTTCTATGATGTTTCTTTTTTGTAGAAGGGCTTGACCTAACGTAAGAAGAATGGAATGGTCAATATGTGTAACTTCTGAAATCCAGGAAACAACTTTTCCAGGGTCGCGATGTAGTATCAAACTCTCGACTCCGCACAAAACATCTATCGGAATGCCGGTATCATAATTGCGGAGAAAAAAAATGATGACACGAATCATCTCCAGATGTATCTCACCGTCTACCATTTTTTTGCAGTAAAGGATGGTATTCCCTTTATGCTCAAAACAAGAGATAACTGCAGGTAATATCTTTTCAAGTTCACCAACAATGTTTCGTGCACCTTCCCCTCCGTAAATTGTTCCAAGTTGTACAAACATTTTCAAAAATAATTTTGCAATATGCTCAAACGTAGTAGTCCCATTGATAAATTCCTCAGTTTCATTAACGATGTCAGCCGACAGTCCACATTCTTCCCCAAGACTTTTTATAAGAAATGACACTGCACATTTGATGTCATTCTCCATGAACAAGGAAAATGTTTTTTGAATAATTTCTGTCATTTGCGAATTAATTCCACACTGCTTACAGACTAATAAAACAAGTTTTAACGGATTATGGTCCAGTACTAAATCTCTTGTTACTGCTAGTATTTCTTCGGGACAATTTAATGTTTTTCCAGCTAAATCAATCAACAGTATTGCTCTTTCAGCATGTTTTGTTTGTTTTAGAAACGCAATTACAAATTCTACAACAGATTCGGAAACGTTCAAAATTTTTGTTATTTCCAAAAACATTGTCTGTCCTTCGGGAGTTTGAAGAAATGAAACTACTGAGGATATTGCACTTTTCTTCTTTGATTTCGAACCATCTCCCATCTTGAGACAAGGAGCGATGCTTTTCACAAGTTGATCTGTTAAACCCAAATATTTGGCTGCACACTGTATTATTGATTCAATCATTTCTTTTGGTTTGATTTTGCCTTGACAAATACCTATAAATGGCATTATCATACTCAGGTTCATGTTAGCTTTTCCGCAAATCCAAAGAAGAAGTTTTTCTGGATTTCCATCATTCAATAATGCCTTAAATGCGTCTAAGAAATCTTTGGGAAGGCATAAATTTCCAAGGTTCGTTCCAACAAAGTTAAAGATTTTATCTTTCGTGATGTCACCTTGTGCAAAATTTATTACATTCCGAACAATATCCTCTGGTAAGCCTAATTCAGAAGCTATTTGTTTTCCGTATTCTAAAAGAGCCTCTTTTCCAGCAGTTTTTGCTAGTTCTTTTCCAATGGCGACAATTTGTTTTGACAATTTTCCTTTAAACTCATGTGAAACGGCAAATTTAAATGATCCATCATCTTTTCTGCATTTTTCGAGGTCTGCGTTTATTTGTTGGGCTACATGCGAATCAACTGATCCCTCCTTTGATGTAATGCAAGATCCGAACCGACCCCAGGAAACATCAATCTTTAGCTCAATTTTCTTTTGACCTTTCAAAGAGGTTGGTTTGCTTGCAGAAAAACCAAAACCAAACTGATTTGAAAATACATGAACTTCATTATTAACAATTTTGCTGGCAAAATTATGAACATCACCATCAAAGACAATTGCTGCCCCTGTCAATTCTAACTTTCCAACACTAAGGTCTTTACTGTCACCATGGATATTTAAACAGGTAACCTCATTAACTTTCTTTGAACTCCCGTTACTAATACCAAGCGATCCACTAGGGGCACGAGTTACAACATCGACACCGACCACAATTCCAAATCCAGTTTTTGATTCAGTGTCTGCTTCGGAAATGACCTCCATATTCTCCACTTGTCCTGCTATTGCCCCAACATCAGCTGAAGTATTTTTAGATGTAACATTCTTGGCATTATCAATTTTTAATTTTCCTGCAACTTGAAGACTTTGCGTTTGATGTTGTGTTTTGGAACCGCTACTGTAACTTAGGCTTCCTTTGATTGTTGTTTGCTCTAATGACAAACCAAAGTGAAAATCCGAATCACCCGAACTGAGAGTGGCTCCTTCGACACGTATTTCTTCCGCGTCTAAAGACATGTCACCACCGACATTAACGTCACACGCATTTAAAACTGAGAACTTTTTAGCTTGTACAGTATAGTTTCCTCCGACTTCAACAGAGTCATCACTCGTTGTTTGTTTATCTTCAGTTTTGTTGTAAATTTCAAATCCTACTTTTGAACCTGAATTATTTTCATCCCCAGAGTTTGATTTGCTCATAAAAAAGCCAAAACCGAACTCATTATAATTGTTTTCTAATATTCTCCTGGAATGAGTTATTGTCCCCTTCTTCGCTGATTCCGAAAAGCTTCCGGGCGTTTTGACAGAACTGCCAAGCCATTCAATGTCAGATGTTTCTGATGTGACAGTTGTATGCGCTGCAGCACAGGAATCTTCTACTAATGTTCCATGTGACCTTTCCACATAGTTCTCTTTCTTATTATAACTTAATAATCCACCCAATACCTCACTGGTAGTGCATGTCCGTGTTTTACCTTTTATATCTAACATGGAAACTTTTCCTTTTGCATGGATTTTGTTGCCGGTTTCGGACTTAAATTCTGCGGCTATACTTTTAAAATGTCCACCTGCAATGAAAACATTGGTCTCTCCACAAATCTTTGGTTTTTGGACATGCGTAGTTGTTGTCACAGTTGTTTCTGACTTAAGCCCCCACCAAGAATATTTTGTTTTTCTGGAAGTAGTCTCATGCGTGTGTGCCGTGATTGTTATGTCGTTTTTGGCAATAAAACGGTTCTTTCCACTACTCCTTACGTCCGAGTTGTGGATTTTTATGTCATTTCCTGATTTCATATCAATAGAAAGTTCGTCTGAACCTCTATTACCTGCAGTGATGGTGGTACGCTTTGTGTGTTCACCGGAACCTGTTGATGATATATTTATATCACCTGCTGCATGGGCGCTCACGTATGTTCCGGCAGTAATTTTGCTGGCTAGCAAATTGATCGAACTGTCTTTGGACTCCAAGTGAACATTTCGTCCGGCAGTTAACGACGAGCCTTCTGAAATATTTAATTCTTGTTTTGACCTGAGACTTATATGTTCACGTGACTTTATTGATACATTCTTACGTATTTTGAGTTCTCCCTTCGTTGTTTCTAGTTCAATGTTTTTTGCATCCATGTCTTGTCGTATGTCAATGCGTTTTGCCTTTAAACTGATGTTGAATTGTGACTTCTGTTTATTTGCCAAAATCACGTCTTGATCTTCAACGATTAACCCAAGATGATCTGCTATCTCCATATCTTTGTATAAGCCAACATTACTCAGCAAGTTTTCTATTTCATTTATTTCTTTAGCTTCAAACTGGACAGATCCAAATTTGTGGTTTGCCTTTCCGTATTTATCAGTCAATGAAATTTGTCCATGTTTTGCCTGGAAACTTCCAGTGTTAGCCTCTACTTTTTCATCCAAGGAAATGTTTCCCTCTTTTGACATCACTTCTATATGTCCTGCCTTAATGCTTTTTATATTAGCATTACCCTGACTTTTTACAATTATATCTCCAGAAATCATATTTTCAACTTCCACTTTGTCCCCACTTTGCAATTCAATATTGTCCTGTACAGTTGCTGTCCCGATGAAAATTTCCTTATGTGCATTGCAAGAAAGGTTTTTAGATTTGTTATCGCAAACATAAATTTCTTCGGCAGAGATATCAGTATTTCTCAAAATATCTGCATTTTTTACTGTCGCCTTACCGTTGGCCTCGACTTTAAGGTCACCCATTTTGATACAGTTCATATTAACATTACTTCCAGCAACACTTGCCTCCTCTGTTACATTTGCTGATCTAATGTCTGCTTCATTCTCAGCGTTAACTTTCAATTGCTTAGATTCAAGATTCTGAACATCAACTAGGTCACCATTTAATTGAATACAACCAGCTACTGCTTTCAAAAGTCTCCCTTTGCCTCCTTTAAATTCTATCCGGCTTGCAGATATTATAATATCTCCACACGCCTCAAGGTGACCTTCATTTCTCCAGATACCTTTAATTCCATTCACGTCCAATGACATTGCGATGAACTGACCCTGGGTAATAGTCTCTGTTTCTCGTCCTTCGGAAATTAATGTTGTGTACTTAATCCCTTCTACAGCTGATACATGAAACTCTAAAGTTTTACTAAAACACTTTGAACCAAAGACTTTGTTTATAAGATTTCTAGCTATTTGTTTACCGCAATCTTTTATTTTAATAAGTCTTATCCTCAAAGAGTTTGAAACCCTCAGTGGTGTTATTTGCGAATAAAGTGTATGTGCTTTATCCAGTGAATCCATAAGATCGCTCATTTTAAATGAATCTAAACCTCCGTCGCAGACAGTTTTTGATATCTGGACAATGTCTTTGCATAAACCGCTTGAAACACCAAAATTGCAGACAACTTTAGGTATCTCCATTGCTTTTTTTACCAATCGCGACACATCGTCGCCCGAACTAGCTGATGACAACTTGGATAATGATGAATCAACAATGGATTTCCATCTATCGAGATCTCCTTGTTCAGGAATGTTTGACAGCTTCGAAGAAAACTCAAAGTTTAATACAGATTTAATGTCGATGTCTTTGGCTGTTATATGTGACCCTACAACTATACGAAGCAATCCTTCAATTAGCAGTTGCCCTTCAATTTCCATTGTTGGTATTGTATCAATACAAGTGCTGTCAAAGTTTGCAGGGCAGCTCAAGTATATCGGAGCCACGATCCCAATGTTTTTACCATGCATTTCTCCACTGTTTACCATTATTGCCTCAGTCTCAACTCTTAGTTCACATATCATGTTAATTCTGCCTAAATTTAATAGATTTGCTACATCAAAATCTATATTGTTAAACTGTTGTATGTCCCCTTTAATCTCCACCGTTTCCGTCATTATTTCTAAAAATGTTCCATGAGAAATTTTGCTTTCACCTCTAACCTTCAAAGATGATTGAGCAAGTATTTTGGTCTTTTGTATCTGTGATATTTTCCCCTGTAACTCTATATTTGTAGCCTGTATCTCTAAATTCGCACCAATTTGCAAACAAGAGTTTTGGTCGACTGAGAAATCCATAGCCGCAAAAAGGTCTACTGAATGGAAATTTCCTAAAACTAGACCGCAAACATGAACGTTTTTACCTTCCACTTCCAATTCTGAACGTGCAAGATTGTCTACCATGGCGTCTGTGCAACTTTCAGTGTTATCTTGTTGGAATTTGCCTATAATTTCTCCGCTTAGTAGAACAAGTCCATGGATTTCCTGTTCGCCGTCTTTCGCGTTTGTGAGATACAATTTCCCTCTTTCAACCTCAATTCTGCAGTGATTTTTCATTTCAATAGTTTGAGAAGCTGATAAGATGCATCGATTTACAGCAAGAGATATTTGGCAGTTTTTGTTCATAAGAATACTTTGTTTGCAATCAAAAATGCAATCTCCTTTTGTATTTAGTTGGAGTTTTCCATTGAATGTAACACTGGTTAGATCTTTGAAAACAATATTTTCGTTTTCATCATCACTCGTAATTGATAGAAGCCCGGTCTCTGACAATAAAACAGAATCAACACAGCAATGTGCATGTCCATTTACACGAATACAACCATTGATTGTCATTTCTTCAATGTTCCTTACTGTCGAGTCCATCGGGTTGCACTCAAACGCATTGCAGCTTATATCCGCCGATTCTCCAGTTTCAATCCGCTTTCAGCGCATTGCACAAAATTGACCATAACAGTCTACTGTACCATTACAGTAAATGTTATTTTCCTGGCCTGCTGCAACTATCAACGTCTGAGCATGCAAAGTTCCATTCATATTCACGTTGCTGTCATTGCTGATCAGCCACATATTGAATCTGGTATTCTCATCATATGTTATATTGCCATTTAAGGTAATTTCATTTCGGCTAAGAAATGTACATTCTGTTCCGTCTTTGTCTTTATCGCCTGATCTATTCCATTCTGTTTTTCTGTTGTCCACATTTGCAAAAACTTTGCAAATTGACCTTTTTTCCATCGTCAAAGTCTCTGCTCTCAAGGTGCATGCCGACGATACTTCAAATGAACCCTGGAGAACGGCGTAACAAGTTACGGATATTTCGTCATGACAAATAATTTTACCTGTTCCTTCTGTTTGCATATTTAAATGTAGGTCCTTGTCCAGCGTTTTCCATCTGAGAACATCAGTCTTAAATGAGACCCCGTCACCAACAAATAACTGCAAATCATTCAAGTCTTTCTCCTTACACTTGTGTTTGTCAATGCTTGACGCTCCTTCATAATTTAATGAAACAGGTATATCGCCATTGTTTGGTTCTTTAATAATGTTTGAACTGCTATGTTCAAATGAAAACACATCAACGCTGATTTCTGATATCACATTGCAGCCTTTGCTAGAAACTAGATTTAGCAATGATATCTCATCACATTTTATTATGTTACTTTCAAATACAACCAATCCACAAGGACATATAATATCTAATCCTTCCCTTGGCACATAAAATATATTTGTTACATCTGCTGCTCCACCAGTACAGTTAAAATGAAAATAAGTGGAATTATTTGCGAGAAAAATTGTCGATTTCGGAGATTTAACAGATCCGTTAACAAAAGTATGCTTTGACTCTTGTAATTTCCATTCCATTCTAATTTTCGATTCGAAACTTTGGATAGTCCCATCATTGTTAATATCGTTTGCGAACATGACAACGTCCTTGTTTGCGGATATACAGCCATGATTTTCAATTACCTCTTTCGCAGATATGTTTATTGATGTAAAACTGTTAATTATTGCACTTTGCGCGTTTTTCAGGCACCTTATTTCGCTTATCTCTATTTTGCCATTTTCGCTTTTTAGTGCCCCTCCTACAATGTTTTGAACATAACCGTTGCCAACGATCCTTATCATATCTGTAACCAATATAATTGACTTGTTCAACATTTTTCCAGATACGCTGATGGAGAGCGAATCCACGTTTTCCAACTCACCGTTGTTGATAAAATCTAAAATGAAGAGATTCATCTTATGTGTACTTGCTTTATCTTTTTCTATCAGCATAGTGCCATTATGGCACCAGGTGTCAACATATAACATCGATAACACATTTTGATCTTGACGAAACAAAATGACCGATCCCTTTTCGCTTGTTAAGTTTGCAAAACTGCAGATAATCTGCTTTTCAGGATTGACCGATTCTTTTGTCGTTTGCTCGTCAAATGGAAGAACCGTTGTATAAGCTGTCGGTGTCATTTGAATGTTTGCAGAACTTGCACTTATTCCCTCGGCTACAAACTGTCCCTCCATTCTTATGTCATCCACATGCTCAAGTTTGGCAGGGCCGTTCACATCAATGCTTCCATTTAAAAGGAAGCCTACATTTCTTTTGTCTGCAGATATGCTGGCAGGTTCATAATTTAATGTCTCACATTTTATGTCTGCACAAGATCCAAATTTAACTTCCATCGCACGTGCTACACAGAAGTCTCCACTTAAACGTATCATACCCTCTATATTTATATAACCATTTGGTCCAGATGCAAGATACAACTCAGGAAAGTCGATTGTTCCATTTACATCAATACTGCCATTCTGACTTTCAATAACGCAATGAAAATAAAGGTCACTTATATTTCTAACATCTCCGTTAATTTTTACATCACCTTCAGCAAACAGTTTACAAATATTAGCTGCACTAGTCTCTTCATTCAAAACAGAATTGATTTGGCAAATTGAAGATGGTTTCAAATCTAGTGTTTTTGCCGTTATATTTGAGGAAGAAGAGATGGACATATTTCCGTCTATTATAAGTGCACTTTCGCTGAAAACACTTTCGCGGACACAAAGTTCACTTTCGCTATTAGTTACGATACATATTTTCAAATCATCAAAACTTGCTTCGGTTGTTACATTGTCTGTAGAAAGAGTGCTGTTATTCAGTATGTAAATACCAGATTTTAAATCAGTATCATTTATTGTACATAACTTTGGAAGTCTATGTAAGTCGTAAATATTGCATTCTTCGAGGGTTTCGAATTTTGTTTTCTCACAACTTTCTTGAGTTTCTATTCTTTTATTTTGCAAGAATATGAATTCAAGATTAGGTGTTGTGGTGTCATTCAAAAATGTACAGTATTTCTGCAAACTAACTTCAAGTTTCGATTCGCCTTCTATTTTCGTATGGAAGAAACAGGATCCATTCGGGCAATTTACAATCAATCCGTTTTTCGGTAAAGATAAAGTCCTCTTTTCTGAATCGATTAAATTGTGGCATCTACAATGGAAATATCTTGACTCGTCAATAGTAAAGGTAATCATTTCCGGTGCTTTCACTGCTCCTTCAATTTTAGTAGACTTGGCCGTTTTAGTAGTCCAGCGCAATTCAACATCCAACTCCAAACTTTCGATGATTCCAACGTTTGACAAGTTTTCGGCGAAAACTAAAATATTTTCAACAGAAGAAATTACACCCTTATTCTTAAAATCATATTTCCGGTCAGAAGAACATCCATCATTCAAAGCATACAAAGTTTCTATTGATATGTTTGATCCCTCTATTTTGGCTGATCTATGGTTATGTAATAAATTAACCTTGAAAATTTGAAGAAAACCATCTCGACATTGTAAAACACCTCCAGGTTGATTATTGATTGATCCAGGTCCATATATAACAAAGTGATTTCTCACTGTCAACATTTTGTAGGAGTCAAATGATTCTTGGATATGCATCTGTAAATTGTCTAACCCCGTAACATTACCATGATTTATCAGCAAGCCAACTTCCAGCACACATTTGTTTCTGACATCGTCGTGTTGGTTAACAACGAGAGATCCATAATGTTTCCAACAATTCGAACATCTGATCTTTATGTCTGTATCATTCTGATCAGCCTGGAGTTTGATTTCCGCATTCGACTCAGTATGTAGAATTCCTGTGTCGAATCTTATCTGATGTCTTTTAGATTTTGGATCAACGTCTTTATAACCAAAATCCTGGTTTGCGTGTGGAGCGTCTTTAACATCCGGATAAATGGTAATTGAAGAATGTGCTTTCATATTGACAAATGCAGACGTCGCAATAAATCCTCTAGTTTCAACTTCCCCGTCTATTGTTATGTCTTCCTTATCGCGGCCATTTAAACATTCTGTAGAGTTGATAACCAGTTCTCCACTATAAACACCAATGAACCCTTTATGATAAAAGTGGCCAAACTCTTTACAATCAAATGTACATCCAACTTTGGCCTCAAAACTTGCCTCAGAAAATACTTTTCCTTCAATCCAAAAGTGTGCTTCATTTGCTTCAAAATAGCCTTTGACTTTGTCGCTGTCTTGTAAAATTGTTACTTCTAGTAAGTCCCCAGACTTCAGAAAACAATTCTCATGTTGCACTAAAATTCCTGTAGTAATATTTAGTGCATCTCCACAATTGTATATAATACCACTGTTTGTGAAAATGTCCTTGATGTAAAATTTTCCACCTTTCTCTATCACGAGATTTCCATTCTGGGAGACAGAAAAGTCTGTTGAATAAAAAGAATTAGAACGTTTCATTTTCATGCTGCCATTTATTGTTGTTTTGCCACCACATTTTCCAGACAGAATTCCGAGCGTACATATAGTGTTGTCTTCAACGATTATGTTACCATGTGTTGTTATATCTACTGTCTCAGCACTGATCTGGCTGAAGTCCTCAAAATCTCCACAGACTTTTCCCTTGATATTAGTAGCAAGGAAAGCACCTGACCGTTTATTCCAAGCTCTTAGTAGTGATGCAACATTATCTG
>JAULBM010313640.1:0-13958 GCA_032357055.1 Geukensia granosissima | reverse complement strand
TTACCACATGCGTGTCACATGTGTGGCATTTTTCGTCTCATTCACATGCGTGTCACAAGCATGTGAAACACATGTGTTACGCATGTGCCACATGCGTGGCATTTTTGCCGGTGTACGCAGAAATTACCGTTTGCTTTGCTTATGAAGTACAAGATTAAGTTCAGTGTAAATTTATTCTCGTGTAAATATTTCACTCATCAGTACCCCAAGAACAAAAAATATAATAAAATAATTTATTAAAAAGAAAGAATATGAAATATATGGCAGAAACTTTTCAGCATTGTGCACTGAATTGATAATTTCTCGTTAATTTTTTGTCTTGGTTCACTTGATTTCTGTAGGGTACAAAACAAGTTCTTAAAAATAATGCCTTGCATTTTTCTTTCTAATCAAATAGATTGTTGAAAAAATAGACAAACAACGATTGTAGATAATAATTTTCCGTGCGTATGGAATATTCAGATCCAAATAATATTCGAAATACACTTCAAAGATTGGTCTAGTAATTTGAGGTCAACGTGAAAAATTCAGCAAACTAATTAATATACAAGCCGATAATAAGTTTTTTCCCTGAAAAGAACATCACATTACCTTTGCAATGAACTTTCTGTGGTGGAATGCATTTAAATACTCGAATTAAGTGAAAAAATCAATGTCTTCATAAATAATGCACATAAATAATGCACAATGGTTTTTTTGACTAATTATTAATAATATAATCTGTCTCGTATTCAAATAACCATATTTTAATATATAGTTTGTCGTTTTTTTACGTGCAGTTTTACACCTACTTTTATGTCAATCTATAAAATGTCTCTTTATTGCTAAATTGCAGTCCCGGTCAATGCGTTTTGAAGTTTTCAACGTGAAGGTAATTATAAAGTAGTAAAAGTTCAGAAATACTGGAAAAATTAATATTGTTTAAATTGGCATAAATCCTCTCAATGTTTTTCTAAGATTTAGTAAAAAACTCTATTTATTGCATTAAAGACAATGTTCACATTTTTCATAATAAGATATAGACATATATACAATTTGTGCAGGGAAACAATCCAAAACTAAAGATACCGTCATCTGATGGAATTTACAATGTATTTTAGATTCAAGAAGAACTCTTACAAGGGTAATCAAAATGTTCTTGTCTGATAAAAATACATCACGCGACACGATGGACGAAGATAATTGGGTGTCGCGCGCGGTACAAGGGATGCTTACCTTTCCGTGCAAACCTTCGTCTCTTTTGTAATCTTGTTCATGGAGTTTAATTTTCTGTTCATTTGTTCTTGTCTTTGTTGGCAATTTCTTCCGTACATAGCAGGTATAAACGTAATACATGTTCTAATAAAGGTGTAATGCGATATTTTATATTATTTCAAAAAAGCTCAAATATCATGCAGCAGCAAATATTTCACGATCAATAATGTAATCTAGGGGTTTTTATAAACGTTTTATTAATAGACAATAGGCTTTTACTTGTGAGTTCAGGCTTGGCTTATATAACTAACAAAAAGGGTTTGTCGATGAACTGCGAAAAGTCGGGTGGCTTATATCGAATGTTTCAGCTTTTATCACAGTTGGCAGATAGTCAACTGAATGTGGCGTAATGTAATCTTCGAAGAAACGAAGTAAGCATTTATCCTCCGGAAAGGTAAGCAATTCGTAATTGGTCTTTTGCAATATACGAGGATTTTGCTTCCGTTTTACGTTTTGTTTATTTTCAGTGTTCTTGTCTTTATCGAATTATGAATTTCGGATCTTTTCCAAAGATATATCACTCTTTACTTAATTTTTAAACCATTAGGGATTACATTCTGAGACATTTATACCGAGACATGAAAACAAATTGCAAATGTCTACCTACGAAGAAGTCACGTCCAGTGTAGAATACCCATGTGAGTGATCAAAAGGGCTTAGTCCAAAGAGACAAGAAAAAATTGAAACAAACTATTAAAATAAAAACGAAAACTAAAGGACCAAAGGCTTGGAATATACGAACTCCTTTACAAAACAGGGCTGGGATCAGGTGTTCATGAAGGGTAAGCATCACCTGTCTTAATTGATTAGAAATATGTTCTAAAATGTAAATCAATATTTATAAAATATTTATAAGGGAACTTAAAGCAAATGAAACTGTTCCTTCAACATATTAACGCTATGTCTATATATACAGAAATAAAAAACTTAACGATTTTTTTGTCTCTTTGGTTTATTCGAATTCCTTTTCAAAGAAAGAAAAATTCCAGTATATTTATATTAAAGCTATTTTGTTTGCTACGTATAAAAGATCACATGACAAATATATTAAACATTTAGTAATTAGTGTAGATATAAAGGTTAACTATCATTAGTATACAACAGTGTCATTTAGGCTGAGAGATTGACGTGTTCAACACTTTTTTCATGTAATTTTGATTCCGACAAGATTCGTTTGATTAAAGGCTGTACGATAGGTCGGTGATGTGACATTTATTGAAATCGCCACGCAATATTAGACTCGTCACACTCCACCGGATATTTGTCAGGCATCTATATTACCACTTGTTTTCCGGTGTTTATCGGAGTCCATAATTTAGCCTAGTCATAACACCACGACTTAGGCAATGGATCCCGGTGACTTTAATGTGCTTTAATTTTATTTTGGTTTTAAAATTCGATGGAGCTAGTCTTTGTGTTAATGCATAGTCTGGAAGCAAAAAACATTGTTTTTGATTCGGCTTTTGGACTACTTGCAACGGATTTAACTTGAAAAGGTAGGGGAGCTGTTTGAAATGTCAGTCATATCATATAATGAAAAACTGTATTTTCTTTACAAGCTGTACAAGTGACAATGTCACGGAGCGTAACATTGATAACAAGGTCGATGTTAATTTTGAAAAGTTGAAATAATATTCTTATTCATATTTGTTTAACAAAAACCAAGCAAAATAACATATAAATTAATTAGTATTTATGAATGACTATGCTTTTACATAATGCAATTTGTGCTGTATATAAATAGCTTAAGGCAATACACATGTCTGCACATACACTACTACAAAGTACAAAGGCTACAAAAAATACACGTATAATTACATACTAATTTGTTGAATGAAAAAAATGTACAAAAGAAAAAAGAAAAAAAAAACAATTTAGATATTTCGTGGTTTGCGGTATACCCATTTGTAGGTAAACCAAGTGTAAACATATTTTGCAAAGTCATCGATTTTTTGCAACCACAATTTATAATATTAACGATCTTGCCCTTTATTTATAATAAATTTATTAATATATAGTGCAATATTATTACAGATTAATAGCTTACTCCTATTCTCACATGACAATTATTAAAATTACTTATGAGGGTCAGGCGGAAATTATAACTTCAAATAAAGATATTTTGAACTGTACTCTTGTTAGTAGAATCGTCATTATGTTTTTGAGAAGAAAAAGTATGTGCTGTTATACATGTCACACAAGACCGTACTAACCTTAAATTAATCTTTCAGTTTTGATAAAGGTGCAAGGTATAGTAACTGCTTATTGAGTTGTCAGGCAACATTGCTATGGCCGATGATCAAAATATTAGGGAAAATTACATTCACCAGATGGTTTTCCAATGGCACTCCGATAACGAATTAAATAAAATTTAACAACGTAAATTTTATTACTTTTATTAGACCCCGCTTAAAAGATTTAGAAACAAATACAAGAAGATCAATACTGGTTTGGTAAGAGTGCCGTTCAGCCATAAGGGGTAGACCCAGGTTAAGGGGCATAACTCTTAAATATCGTTGATACGTTTTTGATAACCGATTTGTTCAATCTAAGTTAAGCATCGCAGTAACTAAGACCGATTCCATTCGGTGTCAAGTCCAGTGTAAAATACCCATGCGAGAGATCAAAAGTGCACAGCCCAAAAAGACAAGAAAAGTCTGAAACAAACTAAAAGAAAAAAAGTAAACAAAAAGAACAAATGCTTGAAATCCACGAACTCCTTTACAAAACAGGAGTGTGATCAGGTGCTCACGAAGAGTAAATATCCACTGTCAATTTGATAATACTAACAATTATAGGGATACCAGTATTCTCCATTGCACCAGGTCTATCCTCCTACTAAGGCGGGAAATGACCAACGATTGGCAATTGCGAATATATACAGACGTCTTTAATTACAAACCATTAATTTTACCTAGTCTTCCTTTGTATTTTGTAGTAGTATATGAGGATGTTTGAAAGCTTCAGAGGAGACTTCGGATACAGTTACTATGGCGAAAGAAGGACTTCCGCTTCTATTGACATTCCTTTGGCTGTGGTTGTCTATACATGTGTTTTAATTTCTATTGCTACTATTGTAGCTGCAGTTGGCATCAGAGGAAAAGCGGTAATTATTTGCTTATTTTACATGTATCAGTTATATTAATCCACACTTAGGTTACATCTCTCAGTTTTCTATAAATATAAGAATAGGATATTATGGTGACATTATTGTCCATGAGACCACCATCCACCAAATGACAGTCGAATTTAAACTTCTACAGGTCCCAAAAACGGCCTTCAATAATGAACCGGAGTCCATATCATAATTGAAGCCGAAAAATGCCCCCAAAATACAAAATGTGAAACTATTCAAAAAGACGACAATTGAGCTTATGTATATATCCTCTTTTAAGATACATTTAGCAGTTGTTTATATCAACAGTTACTATCTGTAAACCGTACTCTGCAGAATGGTTTTTGGAAATTTCAAATTTTTATCCTGGGAATATTTTACTAATTTTTTATAAGAAGTAAAATCCAGCGATTCAATAAAATATTGAAACAAAATTATTGCCATCCCCAGATACTTCTCGAGCACATCAAAACTGTTTTAGGTGGAGGATTTCTCATTGTAATTTTTTGTCTTTAAAAAAACTAACTTTTCAAAATGGTATGATATCAAACCATTTACTTGAATAATTTGTTGCATTTAGATAAGAAATAAAATTTTCAACTACATTTAAAAAAATATTTTTACTCTATGGGTGATCTCCTTTTTACATGGTAAATCCCATAAAACTGAAAATAGTTTCTGTTAAGACTTATCAAGATACATATATTTGCAAAATATTATTGAGATCGAAAAATGACATTTTTCTTTTGAAAAAGACATTACATGAAGTGAGGTTTACAGATAGTAGGTTACACTAATAAGTTTTCGATATCCGCGCTATTGTAACATGTATTTACATGCATAACTTTAAAACTACGTGGATATGCACAATAAAACATAGTCAATAAGCATATCCTTAAATTTACCTTATCAGAAAAATACAAGAAAACTACAGAATCTTAAGGCAAATTTGATAAAAAACAAATGCACATGAAGGCTTAAGAAGCAAAATATAAATTCATTTTTGTTTTGGACCTAATGTTGAACTATAACATTTGTCCATTACAGCGTTGGTATACACTGATAAGAGTAGTATACAGTCTAGCCGTTGGATCAACTTTATTGCGTAAGTTAATATTTAAAAGATTAGCTTGTTTATATACACCTATTATGGGAATCATAATGTTGAAATTTTAAACAAAACATATACAATTATTACATGTCAATTATGTCGAAAAAGTGTAAAGGATAAGGGGTTCAAATATACATGTAAAAACATGCAATGGACACAACGACTCAAAACAATCTCTTATTATTATTGTATAACTAATGAAAAATGTGGAAATAATATATATGTTTAAGCAGTCTGATGACAGAAGATGTTATACTGTACACAATTATTGTGAATATAGATTATACAACATATATTGTACATCAAAAATTGCCTTAATATAAATTCGACAAATACAGTATGAAATTATTTGAAAGAATGTTTGATCCACTGTGTAATTAATCATAACACGATTGATACAAAATTACTAATGTTGAATAAATATTAGAATTTAGGTATGCTATATGTTCTTTTCAAATAGTAACCTCTCATCAGTAGCATTGGAACCAAAACGTAGGAAGTCCAAGATCCGAACATAGCAAAAGAAGCAGTAAAATGCAAACAAAACGAAATCGGAGGCCAAATCCGACGGCAGTGAGAACTATTTTTTTAAATAAAAATTTAAATAAATGTCCTGGTTGCCTCCAACTAATAATTTCCTGAATCCCACAACATTTGCTTGCTAAATTTGAAACAAAGATGTTCCAACCCTCAGTTAATCAGACAGATATTAAAAAGAACTATTCAGCAAAAAAGTAAATGAATGAGTTTGATCTGTGATGAAGTCACGGAAACTGTGTTTAATTTTAATGACATACGTAATGTAATAATTACATTGATTTTTGTGTGTTGAACATTAGTAATACGAATGAAAACATGAAATTTGTCACGGTGACCGCAAAAAAGTGTCTGATAACTTAAGGTACATTTTCTTGTTTATCAATATTATAGTGTCAAATTTCAATTTCTGCAAAAACAGGACTAAATAAATAAATCGTATTTTTAAAACTGCATTTCAATGTATGAAGAATTGTTTAAAATCTAAACAAAACCTGAAATATAAAAAGGAAATTTGGTATGATTGTCCAGGACACAACCATACACCTAATACTGTCAATATTCTACAATCTTATTACGACCTTCCATAATGAACCGGAGTCTATGCCATAACGGAAGCTGTAAAAGTCCTCCACAATACAAATGCCTTAAAGTCTAACTTCGCCAACGTTAAATTAATAACAACAGAACTTATGAAATCGAGCATTAATTAAGAGTTGGAAATGGTAATGTTTTTTTCTATTTCTTGTACATTTTAACCAGAAGCAATCAAATTTAACATAAGAATAATTAAAATTCGAAATATATATAATGAATAAACTAGATATGAAGTTTGACCTAAATTAAACCGAAATGATCTTGATACGTATTAACTTTGCTAATTCTATATACATCATAGACAGGTTTCAATCAATCATTTTTATTTCAATATGATTTGAAGAATGTGTTATATACAAAAGGAAGCAATTAATCAAAATAAAAGAATTCATTACTGTTTAATTTTTTTATGCGAATCATCCTGTCAAATTTATGAACTTTTGTCATCTTATTTTAATAAAAAATGAAAATATATTCTAGTACAGTTAAAAATATCAGTTTTCGTTGAACTGTTATATTAAATAAAAGGATTTTTTAAATTAAGGTGAATCCAGATCTGTCTAGCATGTATTCAACATTCTTTCCATTTAATAGTGTCACCAAATATGTTAAATTCTAAACATAATTGTTAAAAGTACGTGCGCTGTAAGTTTAAAATATTCAGAAAGTGCACTAGTCGGATCTCAATCTGAACCTTTGCTAATATTATTGTATTTGTAATACCTCACATTTTTATATATTGATATTGATATGCTGTTTATAGCAGGTTCCAATATTTATTCAAAAACTCATTTTTTTATTTGGATATAAAATTTGTAGTTTTATCAGCATTTTTTACTGTTTTCAGTATGTCTTTTTGGAGACTGCTGGGTAGATGGAGTAGATACAAAAGTCAACGTACCTTATATTTATCGGTCTGATGCTGAAATTTCTGGACAAGTGGGTCTCAACATTGGTCTTCAAAAAATTAATATCACCCTGAAAGGTAATTATAAAAATAATAAGATTTGTTAAAGACCTGTGTTAAGGGAGATAAATCTTTAACTTCCCAACATGTTTTTAGAGTTCAGTTTCACCGCGGATTTTAAACTTTCAATTGACACGTAAGGAATAACTATTTATAATATATTTATGAAAATGATTAACACGAGTTATAGTGTTTTCTTTAACACGTGTCTGTTGGGAAGAGATCATTTAATTTCAAACGGACTGAATGTTATATATATTTTAACTTTTGTTTTTCCGTGTGATACGCCGTAATTTTGACAACGTCTTATAAATAAATGAAGTGCATTAAGCACACTTCATCAAATAAACATGATGGAGTGCAATGTTGACGAAAAAACGAGACAATAGCATTTGGTTGAAAATACACTGCAACATATTATATTCATATCCTGACAGTTCATATGTCATTAACTTAAACGCACAATCATTGCCCAAATATATAATTTTGATTTTCAAACCGTAATTGATAGAACGGTTGTGAAATGTTCGATGTATCCCCCTTCTCTCTGATTAAGACATGGAAAAGTTGTAAGCATTGAGCATTTAACTTGAAGGCGAAAACTGCTTACTGCTTTAAGATTCAAAAACTTCAACTAAAATTACCTTTTTTAACTTATATTTAGGGTATTTACGACATGGTTGTTCACAGATAACCTAATTTTTTCATGCTTACTGAATATCTCTGTTTTATTTCAGGAACATTCAATGGGTCAAAAAGTACCGTCAAGTACAACGAGGCAATACCTTTCAGTGGAGGTAATAAGCTCTACCTTTTCTTCAAACATTTTCTACGATAAGAACAAAGAGTAAATTTTTGCGTCCAAATCTTTTGGCATAAAGGCATTTCTTACAGGTTGGATTTGGTAAGCAGATACAGATTTTGCTGGAAAAGCCTATTTCTCTTGACCTTGATGCAATAAAAATCACATAAAATGATAATAAACAGTGATTTTGATCTAAATAACCAATGAAGCGTGTAATGTATAAAGACTTGTGATGATAATTTTGTAATTATATTATGAAACCGTGACTATAACTGTCAAAACGCTTAGGTCATAGAAATAACAATTAGGGTCAGGGAGGTTAGTCAATGTCTAGAAAATTTCAGCTATTCTTCAATTTTATTTAGATAATTGCAAAAAGTCAATGAATTAAAAAATATAATCTAAAGGGGGTATTTCAATAATACTAATTGATATACCATTTAGGTCAAAATTGCAATGTAGAAAACAAATATCCAATGATACATAATAAACTTTAGACTCAAGTTTTTGAACAAGGCAAAATTCGACTGTCATTAGTGGATGATTTTTTCATGGACAATCATGCCACATCTCCTACTATTTTTATTTAGTTGCACAAGTTTTTAAAGTTCCTGTTGAACATCTGATACATTCTCCTAGTTTTTATCAATGATTTTAAAAATAAGTATGAAAAATGCCTTATTTTATATATAGCATTTTTACAACGAATAACCGGGGTTAATATTTGTTCTTAAATTTTAGCTATAGGGTCAATAGCAAATTTTCGGGAGTATTTGGATACCGGACTACCACAGCCAGTGT
This sequence comes from Geukensia granosissima, assembly GCA_032357055.1. Lineage (NCBI taxonomy): Eukaryota > Metazoa > Mollusca > Bivalvia > Mytilida > Mytilidae > Geukensia > Geukensia granosissima. The sequence continues at coordinate 4,771 of JAULBM010313640.1, read as the reverse complement.
TGACCGTTGTGGAGTTTTTCAGTATTGATGTTGGCGGTATGCGATGGGGACGCAGCTTTGCAACTGCTGGATATTTTGCAAAGATATTATTATTGTAAGTACAAAAATAAAAAAGACGAATAAATAATTTAGAAATCATATTTTTAAATTTGTCCATGTTTATTGCATTTTCACTCTTTTTCGTAACCATTCATGCCTGAAAAAGTACCAAGCGCTAAGTGTTCTAAATGAGGTTATTGCAACCGGTATTATAAAACATATTTCAAACACAACAAAATGTAATATTAAGACATACCCCTGTAAGGTATAAAAATGATTACAAGGTAGCACACTGATAACTAGTTACATAACAGCACCGAGCACGATCTAAAATTCAGTATATCAGAAATTACCACGCTATTGGTCTTAATTAAACTTCTTAAATTTAGAGAAACAACATGAAAATCACGATTTAATTAATACAATATGGATTTACATAGCAATAGACTCAGAACCAAAATTATCTTATTACAGAACCGCATTTTCGTTTTGGATACTGGCTAATATTATGATATGCAGTGTTATATTTTACGGTGGAGCTTTGTTTACATTGACTGGTGTTACCATGGTATTAACATCGATAGTCTACCATTGCTTACAACCTACAGCACCTCTTAGATTCTTCTGTTCAGAGAGCGAGTTTCATCTGCATTATGGGATATGTTTCTGGTCCGTACTTTTAATGGGTACGTTAATATTATCTTCATATAATAACGGATGTGTATGTATTGTCCATAGTAATATGTAATTTGATTAACTATGAGCGTACAGCAGCAGAGAATAATATGAAAACACAAGTTCCCTATACCCTAAAACGACAATTATCGAATTGGAAAATGACAGGATCTGCTTACCATTCCGAAATACCTGAATTCAACTTTGCAATAAATATTTATATAAGGTTCATTCTTTTCTGTTTGTTGCCCATTGTCTTGTTTCTTATTAGTCTAAATTTAGACGTATCTTTCAACTTTCCCATCTTGACTCACCCTTTAGTTTTCTTTCGTTCCTTAATCTAACTCATTAACTACAAATAAAGCAGAAGAAAACCGAAGGTTCCATCAAAGGACAAAACAAGAGGAGTTAAGCTCTAGAACACACTTAAAAGCACGCCAAAAACGAAACATATAAGTTAAATAATATTGAATATTAAAAACTGACTTCCACATTGAAAACAGGAACGTCAACTAGTTAGTTTGTGCGGATAGCATTGCTTACTTTGCTTACCGTCATATATCACGTTTGAGGTAATGAGAAAAGATTCGAAGAGTATGAAGATCAGTATCGTAATTCGAATGTCTTGTGTTCAACACAAAACAAATTTCTAAATTAAATTTCTAAACTAAGTCAATGAGATTTGTCATACATCGCAGTCTTTCTAATTTTCAGGCATATTAACAACTATAATTGGATTGATCATTTTATTTATGGATACTAAAATGCCACAAATGATCCAAAAGTTTTTCCTGATAGAAGAAGGTCACGAGGAAATGGAAGAGGCGTATGAAACCCAGAAAAATTCAATACCGTCAAATACACCATTGTATAAAAAGGTTAGTACGACAGATCTATAAATCAGCTGTCAAATTCCTGTACATTTAAATGCTATAAGTTCATTTACGTCACCAGTAATGATACGACTAAAGACCTCTGGGTGTCAACTAATTTCGGTTATATCTGCAAAATAAAATTAGACATTGCGTTTCACATCTTTTGGGGAATATATAAGACATTATTCACAATAATTCGTGATTATATTAGAATTGTGAAATAGTACCACTATAGAAAATATTAAATATAACTTGGCCATGGTCTTGTCTGTCCTCGACTTAACGATTTCTGTCTGCCCCTTTTGTATCTTCGAATTCCTTTGAATTGCCGATTTAATATAAAGTCGTCTTTTTGTTTTTTAGAATGATTTCAGAAGACAGTCTGCGCCGTCGCTGGTTCATTCATATTTTGGTACAAGTAACAACGACCTTCAAAAATCTAGTACCTTGTATTCAGTTGCGGAGGTAGACAGTGGTGACATGACACCACAAATGAAGAGAAGTAGTACAAATCCAAGCAACCTGCGAAATTCATACTCTTTAGAATCACTTCGAGATTTTTCTGAAAAAAGTCATTTTCAACCGGATTTAAAGAACGAAAAACACTATAAGTCAAATCCACTTTTTGAACAAAACGAGAAAACGGATATTGTCAATATGGACTTTTATTCAAAGAAAAGACTGGGAACAATTCCAGGTCGTCTGCAAACCGCTATGTCTTTAGAATCTATTCCAGCTATACCAGATGATAAGGCTATGTCAGTTGATTCAGGGGTGGACTACGACGAAAACTCTTATACTGACGATTTACACGTCATTAAATCAAAAGACCATGAAAATGTTGAAGATAAAAGCGACGACGAAGACAATATAGATGTTTCAATGTTTGAAGTTAAAGGTCAAAACAATTCTCAGTTACAAGACAAATCAAATAGTGCCAATAAACAAACACATAAAGTTTTTACAATAGACATGTCAAACAAAGAGGACGACGAAGAAGAACGCTTGAAGGGTATCTATATCGACATGACATCGGTATATCCTTAAAACAGACCGGATGTGACGTAACTATACCAGATATAATGACGTTTTTCCGGTGAAGATAGGGTTTAAAACCCGAACGTACACAAATATTAAATATTGAAATCCGTCCGTCCTTGAAAGTTTGATATTAGACTGGATGTTTGTAAAATACAAAAAAAACCAATAACAGTATTTTATGACAGTTCTGACTTCGAAGAAGTACTCCACGTGGTTGTGTTCAGAACATTGTGCAATGTTATATGCTGGATCAAAGAACAAAGTTAATCGATTGAAATTTGTCATGTTATTTTGTTGTCAATTGCTTCAATACCAATGTCTTTCATTTAAACAAAAACTGTTTTAATTAGAAATTGATATAATTTATTTATTTTTGTGATAAGTGTGTGCCAAGCAAATGTAAATATATTTTATTGTGCATGCTTTAAAAGATTTTAATGCTTAAATGAAAATAAAATGCATAAAGATTTCGCTCTTAGTGAGTTGAATGTTGCTTTATGATAATTGTGTGATTAATTTTATTTTTATTCGAAAGGCATATGTCTCCGTGGTCTTGCATAAGACACACATATTGACAACCTTCTAAAAAGATATAAAAAATAACACGAAAAAGTGCTTTAATGCACAAATACAGTTATGTCAGGTGCTGAATAAGGAACATTTTGTTTTTATCAATTTCACACAACACATCAAAATATATAATATATAAAAAGATCAGTATCAAAGCATCTTTTCCTGGTTGCTCATAACCATACAGTTAAACCAGCCCTCAGTAATTGGTTTATTGCCGTGTGATATCATGTTGTACAAATTCCAAAGTTTTACAATAACTTTCATCAGTGCAGGGAAGTGGATCACATAAGTTGAGAAATATAGTGCGCACCACCATATTTATCGATGTTTTAGTTCAATTACCAACATAAGAAATTAAGGTTGTTATAGGGAATGTTTTGTTGTATGAGATGAGGTATAATATATGCAATTAAAAAATCATCTTGTGAAGGCAGATTTTTTATTATGCAAGATTGCGTTCATAAAATCAGCAACATACATTTGATCATGCTTTTGCAATCTGTACAAGACTACCAAAGATGTCTTATATCATACCTCGGTTTGAAGTCAAATCAATAAAAATTTTAAATTAAAAGGCATTATGAAACTATATTTTAAGCAGTCACTGCCTACGGTTACATACCTTTCTTTTAAATTTTCTAAAGGACCCTAATATCAGAAAACCTATAATATTGTAAAACCTATAATATTTTCTACAATAGGAAAAATCCTATAATCTAAACAGCCCTGCATGCAGGTAAAAAACTATGTTTAACCCTACTGCATACCGGTACCTAATGCCAGGAACTTGTTATCAAGTGGATGTCATTGTTTTGTTTAATACTTACTTGTTATTCAATGAATACTTATTTGACCGATTTTTGTTACGTTTGGATTATATTTTATTATGGGGCCTTTTTTGTACTGGATATTTGTCCATTAGTCCATGAGGCCTGGGTGGCCGAGTGGTCTAGATATAAATATTAAATATTTTAAAATGGCTGAAACCCCAATCAAACAAACAAATCCATTAGTCCATTAGTGAAGGCCTTATGGTATTCAGTAGAAGTTTGTTATTTATACATTCTAGATGGCTTTCTCGTAGACAATCATACCAAATCTCCTTTTCAATATGCAGCTTTAATATAATCCGTGTTCAGTTTTGTACAGAAAGTAGCACGTGGTCTTTCTTGGTTACAACGGACTCCGGCAATATACAGTATCACTATATTCAATAGAAATCAACATTTTAACTAGGGATTTGTGTTTCAGAAATGAAAAACACCTGACTCTAATGATGACATTTCTCTGAACAAGAAAGATATGTTAAAGATCACTACGCAATGTGTATCAGATATTCAGTTATCACTTTCGCGGTGTTTCTTAAGAACTTAGGAAAAATAACTTCCAACTTAAATATTGACTAATCAACTGATCGGCTTCAAAAAATATTTGCGGGAAAGTTAAAGAAGATGAGTTTTATAGTTTATGAAATAGTGAGGCCCCTCATGGGGTTTTTGATTATGTGATTACTTGACCGTTTTTTTTAATGATTATTTGATTATTAAGCCAAATATTTCATGATTATT
>JAULBM010313629.1:0-13960 GCA_032357055.1 Geukensia granosissima | reverse complement strand
AACATCACAACCAAACTTTGCACAATTAAAGATCTATCAAGTACAAATATTTGGTTAAAATATCTTCGTGATGTTTTTGTGCGATCGTATCTATTTTGAACAAAACATCTCCAAAAATTGAGTATTTTTACAGAAAATGTTAAATTCTTGTCAAAATACCTTCCGTTTTGTCGAAATGACGAAAAGTGACAAGAAAAAGTAATGAATTATTAAAAGACGATTATGAAATAGCATTTTGACAACAACTAATTATTGTGTCACAAAAGCTATAATTTGGGCGAAATATGGGGCTTAACGTTCATACTCCTTAATACAAGACCTCGTATGAAGAAAGAAAAGTAAAAACGTGGAGGCTTTTAATGGTGGTTTAAGGGAGACGAATAATTTGCCCTTTTATTTTAGGGAGTCGTGTCATTTTCTTTTACTTTATTGAAGGGTAGGAATTATTTTAGTTAGGAATGCGGATTATTTTAGTTTCCAATAATAGAAAATCTAAATACGGGACATTACTTAATCAATTTATCAATTAAGGGGGGTATTAATTGTTAAATAGACATTTTCCTACAAATGACATTCTGTATATATTGTAAGCAGCAGTGCAAAGATTAAATGCATATAGCTTAAAACCAAGAAAGGATGACAAAGCACAGGAACGAAAATAATGCCTGTATAGTAAAAGTAATTTAAAAAATGATAAGATGCATTTAAGACCACAGCCGGGCCTATGTGTAGTACCAACATCAACTTTCAGTTGTTCTCAAATCCACATCTCCAGTTGAAATAAAATCGTGGATTCAAAGACTATGTTGCGAAAAAAAAAACAACACAAAATCATGTAGGTTACGATGACAAATAGAACACAACTTCAGTCACGTAGTGGTTTTCTCTAATTATAAACATAACATTGTCACCAATAACATTAGTAACACTACAATATTAACAGATTTGACATTCATTCGTACTTATGTGTAATGTGCCGTCTTATCTGAAATAAAAGGCTAAATTATAACGAAAGTTTATATGCTTTTAAAGCCAGTCAGTGCCTCACAAGCTTGGAAATTTCTATTTTTGTGATCATCGTGGATTTTTATATATAGCATCAACATTGAAATATATATAAATCTTAACAAAATATGTGCCATACTTATATGCCCCTGATTTTAATTGATGTTTTTTATACACTTTGTGCCTGATTTCATGCCATTTGGAGTGAAATTTTTTTTTGCAAACTATAAATTAATTCCAATCATAACCAGAAGAAATACCTGATTTATGGATCGACAGTTTTTTGTATTTAAAATCTACTTTTTTCTTATTTCAATATTACGCTCACATTAAATGAGTGCTTAACGGCTTGTTACGATTATGCCATACATTATAACTAGAAATGTTCATTTTTTCAAGCTTGCTGACAAATTAAGAGGTGGTCGGGGACACGGATGAATGTTAAATGCACATTTCTTAAGTATCTATGTAAACAAATATTGAACAACACAAAAGTCTTTGAAGTTGGCAAAACTTTGAAACTTATTTTTCTAACCCAACGATAGATCAGTTTTAATCTGAGGATATATACAAAATAATCTTACAAAATTTCTATAACAATAGATATTAAGTCCTTGGGGGGAATTATTAAATTTCAGTATTTATTTTGTTTGTATAAATTTCACAGAAATCTTGACGACTACATGTACTTGTGGCTGATGGCAATAATCCAAGGCGTGCAATATACAAATTATATCAATATGTTTTTTATTACACACTTGTAAATAAATATTGAATAAACTATAAAACAATTATTTTCTTTTTCATATACATCAAAGAAAATTATAGACAATTGGTTTACCATACACATAATCAGTGCATATTGAAACGATAATAATAATATTTGATATTAAAGGTTAATCAATTTTGTAGGAGTGCCTCAAAAATCAAAAGTGTCAAAAACGTACAAGGAAGGAAAAGGGCACCATACTACATCACAATAACGAGGTCTTTTTTTCACCACACCTTCAACGAAGGGTCTTGTAGCCAGTTTGTAATCGAATAGCAATTGTACAAAGCACAAAGGCTTTTATGGCCCATGATCCTGATTTTACGACAGGTGTATGTAACATGCAGCAGGGTTTAACTACTGTTTTGGATCCAAAATCCTAAAAATAATTGATTGATTGATTTTCGTTTAACGTCCAACCTCAATTATTTCGTGCATATTCAAGATGAGAACAAGTCATCAAACAATAAATCACTACAGGGATATGCTGGGGGTTAGGCCAGGAAATTCTACCCACAGGATGCAAAATTAAGACCGTTTGGTTAGGGGCGGGAAATTAATCCTAAGCACTGGCCACCAACGACCACTCATTATGAGTGCAAGGAATCGTTAATATGCCTAGAGCGTGACAGTCTCACAACACAGGTCAAAGGCGGCAACGTTACGGTTCGAGACGGGTTGAGAATTTATACAGTTCGTCTAATAACGGACACCCCATTAGGAGGGGTTCTACCCCTGGCGGAGAAACCGAATAGCCTATTTCCAAACCCCGGCTACACTCGGTGTGGTCGAGTATTTATATGTCATGTCCAATCAATGGACCTTATTTAGCAGTGATTTTACCTGCAGGCGGTGAAACCGAACGGCTTTTTTCTATAACCCCGGCGGCCTTCGTGGGCCCTAAATAAAGCTAGAATATAAATATGTAATAAGAGAGATTGGTCAAGTATTTTACACCTATTCGACCAAATGAACTCTGTAAATTTAAATGTCCGGATTAAATGGAAATGTTAAAAGTGAACTGACTTCTTCGAAAAGCGAAACTGTTTTAAGAATTTCAATAAACAGTTCCCAGGACAGGTCAAATTAGAAAAAAATGAATAAAATGCTTGTATCTCATAGCAATAGAAATAGCTAAATTGGGTTTCCCAGGGCGTTTGTTAGTATGGTTTAAAAGGATTTATAACATTAAACTATTTCTCGCTTAAAATTAACATATACAACGTGAGAAAACAGTACACGGTAAAAAAGATGAAGTTGACAATTGTGCAACATCTCCAGTTCTATATATAAGTCTACGAAAAAACCAAACACGTCATATCACATTGATAAACAAAAGGTTATACGGAATAAAAAATAGGCGAATATCAAATGCCACTATAGTTTTGATTAGAAAATGGGTACTTGAGACTGCAAGGCTCTGTTACTTCGAACGATCCGTTGTTTCTAGGAACTATCGATTGACTGTCCGGCTATGGGTAGCAACTGCTTTTTGGGAATTTGGATTTTCATTGCTGTAAAACTTAAAGATCTGTTTTGGTTTTAACTCGTACAATTGGTTCAAATGAAAATGAAACGATATTGGGTTAACATCAAAAAGACTGTACTCCAACTACGAAAAAAGTAGAGGGATTTTTTACAAATCTAGAGGTCTCCACAAGGCCTTTCACAAGAGTGGAATACCCCTCCTTATGAAAAGCTCTTAATCGCCCAAAATAAATAAAACCTGTACAAAACATTTATACTATTTTGGTTTTATCTGGAATTTTTATGAAATTTCAGGAATTATCCATGGTGTCATAAAAATATATGCACATACAACACAGTAGATTTATAAGCCTCGGGGTATTTATTGTAGATTATCGTTGTTTCTTGTATATTTCACGACTTTTTCTTAAGGTATTGCTAAAAGCGATTGTTCAAATTATGGAATATACAAATATTAGCTCTATATTTACTTTTATTTTACTCTTGTGTAAATATATTGAATATATCTTAATATAATTATTTATTTTGCAGTGGAAGTTCAAAGGTCATGAAACAAACACAATTACTGGAAAGTAAAAAAAATGTTTTCTCGATTAAGGTTTTATCATAAAACCATCATAATTTTATCTGACAAAAATTTTACTTTTCCTTTTAAAAACTTCTAGAAAAACAGGACGGTAAAAACTTACAATAACAATTCAAACATGTACTTGTACTTTCCTGAAATTTTGCAAGATCCGCCGAGTTTGTATTAATTCAGTACGATATTACAGAGAAATGTATCATATCTATTGTTACAAGTCCTTCCAAAAGTTTTTCTTTATTAAAAATTAAATTTATCATATATTTTATAAATCAGTGTTATTTGATTTCAGTTTGTCTAACATTAGGCTTTGATTTCTGTCGATTCCATGCACATTTTTTCTGCATCACACACATCTACCAGTTGATCAGATCAGGTGCAGCTTGTGGTAAAAACGTTTTATGCAAAAAAGAAAAGCTTTAAGGCCAATCCAAATCTATTTGTAGTTCTTCGGATTTTTCGTGATAAAACTTGTAATTTGTAATTAATTTTTTTTGTCACAATGGCAAAACATTGGAGCGAAACCTCAAAAACTGATGCGAACACAACAGTTAAAAGTTTTTTTCCTTTCTTTCTGTATTTTTTAGGAGCGAGCAAGCAAATTAAAAATGTTTGTATTTAGGAATAACGATGAAAATTTCTAAAAACTGAAAGAAATGGAGCGAATAGACGTGTTTTGGAAATTTTGAACCCATAATATTAGGGCGAGCTAATCCAGAGATCCGTTAATTAATTTGGAGTGGCCTTAACACCCAGTTTTCAGTTAATCCTAAAAATAATTAAAAATCAATGTATCAATGACTTGTAACATCGTGTACATCCTACGCTTCATCCGATTATAGTACTTTGGCAACTGTTCGATTTAGTCATATTCATCATTAAAATACGTAAACAAAATTTATTTTCTAAGAAATAGAACAAAATTACAGCCGTTTTTCACAATGCACTCCTAGGTTTTCCTATGTAAATCACAACAGTAACTCTTTGTTATAAAAATAACGAACATATGGTCACTATAAGAGATTTTAATCTATTAATTTTTAATATTCAACAAGTTTTATAAGTTATCAAGGTTTTTCACTTTTTGATTTGAACCGAATGCATAAAAGTATAAAAAAGAGCATTGAAGTAAAAGGTCATCTTATGGTGATCTATTCTTTCAGAGTCATATATATTTATAGCAAAATAGAAGCATTTTGTTCAGGCTATTAGGATTTAACTATAATATTATATATTTGTGGGTTGTTGGTTTGTGACTGGCGCAATTTGTTTTGGTGTCTCCTTACATTAACATTATCGGAAGATGCAATCGTGAACGCGCGTCTGTAAAGATCAAAAATATTAATATTTCGTTAATAGTAACATTCGATTAAACATTACTGAATAAATACGATTTGGTAGACGATGATATATATTATATATATATAAATGGCGAATTTCTTCCACTGCCAGAAATGAATACTTTAAAGTATGTATAGTAGGAAGCAAATATCAGTGATCAATTGAAGTATATTAAAGCAAAATATGCTTTACACTAGCAGTTTTGGTCGTTTTCCTATAGGTAATAATTTCACCCAACATGTATTCCTAAAGTTTCCTATAGGTAATAATTTCACCCAACATGTATTCCTAAAGCTATCATTTATGTCTTTACGTCGGATGGTTAGTTAAAATGTTTTATACGTCACATCGGTTATTGAACGAAAAAATACAACACTGTATCGTGATCGCAATTTACCTGTACTGCAGACTTAGTAAACCAAGGACTAATCAATTTCAGGTGTATCCCCTAGTCAGCTGTAAAAAATATAAACCAATTGTATTTTTTTTTTGTTATGTTCATCAGTCTGCAGTTAAAAAATCTAATAAAAAATACCATGATTTACAAAGTCAAAATATCATAAAAGTACTTATATCTAAGATAATGAATTATAAAGCATTTTATCGAAATATAATTAGACAGGCACTTAAAGTTAATATTTGATAAATCCATTTTCTGAAATTGAAGTGAAGTAATCACAGTACCCCCAATACAGTGATGAAAAAGTGTCAGATTTTAATCAGAAATCTGCATATCTATTTGACCTCAAAAACAGTTAAAGCCCTAATGATAAATATGATTTTCACACACGTATGTAACATCAAACCACAACAGCGTTTAAATGTACATTTTATTAATAAATCCAGTATTTTATGAATGAGGCCCTGAGCTTGTCATCTTAGAGTGATTAAAACAATGCAAACTTCGTTAGTCTAGACAATAATAGCGTAGCCCATTGTAGCTGTATACAAAATCAATGACCTACATAAAGCAGCCAATAAAATTTGTGTATTCAACTCGGGAATTTCCCTAGTCTCTCTGTTCATTTAATACATCACGTGGCCGATATGTTTATATGTGTATTGCTTTTAGTATTTATTCCATAAATGATTTTAATGTAGGATTGTAAAGTGTTTGAATTTAATTTTTATCATCAACTTTAAATTTATCAGCAACCAAAACAGCTGATCAGCTCTTATCTTATATAGGTATGTTATCTGTGTACATGTAGTAAAAACTTGTTTTATTGATTATTGCATTAAATCATTCTTTACATGCTTTTTTATTAACGTTTTATTTTTCATGCTTTTTCATTATTAATAAAATGTATTGATACATCTATGGCTTCTATATGTTGTTGTCTTCGTGAACCATCTTTAAAGAATATTTTGCATTTGTGTTTTCATAATTTATTTAAAACTTTATTAAAAATTAATTTTGAAAATATGCTTTATTAGCCAAAATAGATAATTGTCATGGACCCGTACAATATCATTGATTTTTTTCCTGATGCTAATCTTAACCAAGTGCTATCAATCGATAAATGCCAAATGCATTGACATTTTAACACCAAATCCCACACTTTTTCAGGAAATTTTTTAATTTTGACATATTCCAACGTGATTTTATCTTTTTCAAAAATAAACAGTGATCCGTTTTATGCACAGATAATTGCATAAAAATCATCATTTTAACATAAAAAGTTCATTCTATGACCAGGGGTTATTTACAATTTTAAAGATGGTACCGATTAGATTTTTCCAAATTCGACCCTGTTTACAGCGTTAAACTGCTTGTCAACCGATCCATCAAATTATAACGTGAGCCTTTATGACAGCTTTTGACGAAGTAGTGATTCAAAATTTGGCCTGCAGGAACTTTGGTGGAATCGTCGAAGAAAACGTGGGGTAGAAATCCGAAGGATTAAAAATTCGTTGTCAGATTGGTTACAACTTACAAATGCTTTAGGCAATTTAAGGTCTTTGATTATTGGAGGGCGGTCGGTTTATATAATGGTGCCGCGTGCCGTAAGAGTTCATAGTTGTTATTTGTAATTAATGAGCAAAAGGTGTAAAGACACCGATATCTTATAAAAAGTTTTGGACTACAAGCTTACTTCATTCAGTGCAATCATATTCAACTGGAACACATCGACCTTACTTATATTTCTGCAATATTTAGAATTAACTTTTTAAAATGTATAATAGTGAGATAGCTAATTTAACCACTGACATTGGGAATTTACATGCTTATCAATCCATGTATTTCAGACCAATATCACCACAGTATACACTGTCACCAGACGATTTGATCGACATGGCTTCATCTCCTCAAATTGTAAGTATTAATAAGAAAAGAAAAAGAAAACTTCTTTGAAAATATTCACTCTTCTTTTACACATTATGAACTTTTCGTGTACTTTTCAATCTGCATCCATCACAAAAGATGTTTATAGCAATGCTTGCCATTGTTTAGATCACTGCATAGATTTCAATGATATTGTTTAACTTGATTTCAAATACTTGATAATCTTTTTAAAACTAAGCATTTTGCAGGTGCAAAAGCACACTATAATATAAATGCATTTTATGAAAATATCGTATCATGTTACAGGTTCCATCAGAAGGATACCATAGTGATATGTCGGAGTCAGAGTTGTCTTTTCATGAACAAGAACCAATTACCAGCATCAAACAAGAGAAAGTATATACAAGCTGCAGTCCTGTCTCAGATTATGACAGCTCCAAAACTTTTATGGATCTCTCAACAAAAATGGGTAAATAACTATCTTGTGTCTTTGATTTTGCTATCATTCAAAAATTTTGACAACGTTATAAAGATTATCATTACAAATCTGTTTTTATTACCAATCATGACAAGAATATGAAATTTTTTAGGTCAACACCTCAGCATATGTACATTATCAGTTTAAATTATGTAAAATGATAGTAAAGTTGCAAGGTGGCCATGATAAACTAAAATGTTATCTTTTATTTTGCAGAATATACCGAACAAAACGAGACAGTTCAGTTGTTAAGCTGGACACGAAAGCATCCGGAACATTGGGAACCCAGAGAAGTCTTAGACTGGGTCTACTACGTTGCAGATGAACTATTCCCAGAGAGTGAAACACCAATCAGGGGCGAGAAATTCCAAGCAGTGACCGGGTCACAACTTTGCAGAATGACACTTCAGGATTTTCTGAACTGTGACCAGTATTATGGCAAAATACTGTATGACACATTTAAATGCTGTCTCAGTCAAGGTAGCTACTTTTCCTTTAATTGTTGTAATGTTCAAATCTGCATGAAAAAAGTAATTAATCGTAATAAAATACGGAGAACTTAGTGCAGAACAATTTAACTAGTTATGGCAATAAAGTTATCGTTGACTGTAAATACAAACTTTAAATAATTATAATGAAAAACATTCAGCCTCCATTACATTGTAAAAAACTAAAGTTTTTCAAAGATAAAAGTGACCAATAAAAAAATAAATATAATAATCTTTTGTTATTTCAGGTCGATTTATTGAGCCATCTCCCATCGACTACACAACAGACTTTTTGAATACCAATGTGCCTGATATCTACAATATGTACCAAATTTCAGAAAATATTGAACCAGTTTCCATAGATACTAGAACTGAAAGTAAGTATAATTGTCATTTTTCAAACTCTTTACATTTTGAAAGTTTAATGATGTAAATGGCTTTTTAACTACATTAAAAAACACTCAATTGTTAAATCGGAAAAAATGAATGTTGTAAAACAAGGGTGTAAAGTGTATTTGTGAATGATTAACGAAGTATTATTTATTTTCAGAAATGTTAGAAGAGAACCTGAACTTGGTTACTAAGATTGACGATATTGATGGTGTTAGGAAAGTCAACATCGGGGGAATGTGGATTCCATTTGAAGATGACCCCTCCAATTTCCCAGACACATTCTTACAACCAGGGGAACAAGAGATTGATTACATTAGTGAAGATGGTAAGTAACCACAATTTTTTAATTAATTATAATTTTGAGAGAGTCCATGTTAAATAACGCTTTCATCCTAAACTTAACTTTAAACTAATACTGAAAGATAAAAAAATTGTTATACTAGCTATTTAACTTCTTAAAGTTAGTTTTAATAAGCTTAGATAACAAATATTTTCTTACTATCTGTTACAGAATCCGACAGATCAAGTGATGTCAGCAACGATGGATACAGATTTCCTTATATGTCAAATGCTACAACTCCAGACATTTCACTATTATATCAAAAATCGCGCCCACAATCCAGTGTCTCCAGTGACGAAGGAGTTTTCATGGATGAACCTGTTTCTCCGACCGAAGCCAAACCCAAAAAGGGAAGACGCGCTGGACAAGGTTCAAAAGGCAACCATTTGTGGGAATTTGTTAGAGACTTATTAAAAGACCCAGGCCATAACCCACAGCTATTGAGGTGGGAGGATAAAGAAGCTGGAGTGTTTAGATTCGTGCAGTCTGAGGCTGTTGCCAAGATGTGGGGCCGCAAGAAAAACAACCCAGGCATGACTTACGAGAAACTCAGTAGAGCAATGAGGTGTGTATTATACCTTCTTACATGTCAAATTAAGCTAGTAATTAAAAGCATGATCAATGTAGAAAATGGTTGCATGGGATGCATTGTAATTTGTAATGTTGCATATTTGTAAAAATAATTTTCACGAAATTGATTTTGTACTAAGATTATCTGATATATAATTGTAAAATTAAAAGTTAAAGAAGCTATATATTACTGTTAAAAGTTCATAGTTTTTGTGATATTAAATGTTTGAATATTTTCCCTGTACAGGTTCTGTAGATCAGCTGGCTACTTCGCAGAAGTGCCAAAGTCCGGCAAATTCCCGAAGAAATTATGCTTTAGATTCGGCCCCAAAGCTTACGGATGGAAAGAAGTGTAGAGAATGCTTTAGGTTAATAACTTACATGTATATTTGTCTTCTGTGCACTAACAGCTTGCTTGGTGAAGGGCTTTATGTTTTGTATTTGTCTTTATCTTACTACAGTCTCATATTTTCGTTGATGTCAATTTTTTCTGCTTTCACCCTCTGACACTTTAAACTTTCTTTCACATTCTATATTTACTTTTTAAAACTCTATTTTTCACATTTTCTTAGCCATTTTTCTTGAATGCTTTGAAAAATTTTAGTATTTTTATTTTTTGAATTCTTGGTTTTTAAAAGTGTTTCACTTGCATTTTTTCTCTTCTTTCCTAACCCACTGCTTTTCTTTTTTATCATATAATTTTCTGAAGTTTAAAAAACTTAACAATATATTCAACATTCTTTTCAAGTGAATTGATTTGGCTCTCAAAAATATTAAATGCATAATTTATATAAATATTTGTAATGTTTTATCCGGTGTTTACTTTTTCTGAAGTACAAGATAAGATAGTATGATTATATAATTTTAAGTATAAAGATCAAACTGTTATAAACACTAGTTCAGTGTATTGCATGTTTTGTGGCTGGGAATTTTAAAGCATGTCAAGTAGATGTTGTATATCAACTATAGAACCCGTCCCAAGCATATTATATAATGGTATCTTTTTCTTATATTTCAGGTACTATTATAAGAGAGGTATTCTCGAAAGAGTTGACGGTAGGCGTCTGGTATACAAATTTGGACCTGTTTCCACTGGCTGGAAAGAATAAGGACATTTGAGATTCCAGATTGCTGACAGTCTTAATCTCGGTCATGCTCCGTTGACACCGGAAAGTCGACGAATGAAGGCGAAGAAATACGATCAACAGGACTCTGTCAGGTTCTGCGGCAAGACAATCTCGTGTTAATCCATCAGTATTAAAACCAAGCATAATCAAGGCAAACAAACAAAAAAGAACACATGTGACTATCAAAAATGAAAACTAAATGGCATCTGCCTTATTACTACAATCATTGTGAAATCCGCCATTTTATCACATGTACAGGAGAAAGAAATATAGAGGCATTATATAAATATAAGGATATTATCACATTATCCTGCAATCCATGTTTGTTTAATTGTTATGAAAATCTCGTTATTGTTTATAGGTTGTTTATATTTAATATTTATTTTTGTACATTTTGTAATAAATTATTTATAAAACATATACTTTTGTTTGTAATCCTGCTTTGAAACGATAACAAACATCTATACATGAAGTCGCAAAATACAATTAAAAACCATTTATCAGGAATATTTATAAAGAATCATCATTTTGTAAACAATCTGTTTGGTAAAAGGGAGAAATGCAATTAAGGCACTGTTTGTTTCATGCCCAAGAGAAACCAAGTGAACCAAAGGTAAAAGCTTAACGAGAAATAATGCAGCGCATTATCCAAAAATATGGATTGTGTCCTTCTGGCATGTATTCCATATTCTTTGTTTTAAATATAATAACATATTCAAGCTCAGAACTACTGCATGTGTAATATGCGACAATCGGAAGTGGCAGGTAGCAAAGTATGGATTCACCTTTCATCTGGTTGTTGTTCTGGAATATTATATGCGCACACAGAAGTTATGGATTGAATTGACATGCACACGAAAATCAGACAACGCGCAGCGAAAAATGATTCAATAATTACACACTTTTCAATTTTGGGCCTCTACCAAAACCTAGACAACGCGGAGGAAAACATATTTCACTAGTTTTACCGCACATTTTTGTGCTGTACCAAATCGAGTACACGAAAACTAGACAACGCATAAGGAAATATATTTCACTGATATTACAACCCACATTTTTGTGCTAAACTAAATCAAGTACACGAGACTATACTATGCAAAGGGAAAGATTTCACTAGTTACACCCCACACCATTTATGGATATACCAAATCAACTACACGAAAACTAGGCATCGCAGAGGAAGGCATATTTTGTCCGATTGATTATTGAGTAGTTCAATATGCCTTGGGTTTCACTATTTTTTTTTGTAAGAGTTTTGAAATGACAACTTTTCGTTTCTTGTTTCTTGTTTCCGTCATGTCCGGTCAAAACCACTTCTAATGACGTCAGTAATTGGCGTTTATACAATAATGTAATTGTAAAACACTTATTTGCTTATCACAGTGAATATGCACAAATACGAAACTAACCAACACGATATCAAGGGAGTAGGTCACAATTCTTACCACCGGACCTTGCAGTTTAAAATTAAATATTTTAATATATAAGAACAACAACAACAAAAAACTAAAAATTACAGGGGTTGATCCAAAAAAGTAAGAAACACTCGTGTAAAACCTGAAAATGCTGGTATTGTGTTTCTTAGTCCCAGGCAACTATAACGCGGTTACAAATTTGTACAAAATGAGATCATAGTTTTAAATCATGAGACATCGCCTGACATATAAGCAAAGAATTGACAGTTAAAACAATGTTTACAATGTATATTAATATGGATCATCGTTTGAATAAATGACGTCACTAAGAAAACAGTAGTTCGTCAAATTCTATTTTTGCTCGACATGAACAATTAACTTGATCGGTAAGACATATGACACTATAAATTCTAAGTAAGTACTTAGGACAGGTCTTTATGGCAGGAAAGTAGGACGAAATGTATTATGTGTACGTCATTTTCAGATTGTTTGATGTCATGGACGCTAACTAACCATTCACAAATTAGTATTGGATGTGTTTTTGTTCAAGGTTTTTGATTTCCGTATAGAAGGCTGCCATGTTGACTTGGTCAATGCCTGCACTGATGAAGTTTGACATAACCCGATCTATAGGTTTAAATTGACAGAACCGATCTATAGGTTTATATTCACTAAGCAATAGTATTCACATACTTTTATAATTATGTTAAACTCCAAATGTACTTTTGTGGAAACTAGCAATTAGAAACTGCTCCCTCTGCCGTAGAAACAAAATCAAATACCAATGATTTAATTGCGAATTTAAAATTTAAGATGTATACTTTTGCTAATTTTAATTTTTGTTTAAACTGTCGATTTTAAAATAGAAGTTAAGGGAAAATAATTTGAAAATGATGAATCGAAACTGTAGGCTATATCATTGAAATCCATCCACAAATGATTTACCTGGATTTCATGGCAAATACAACTGACCATATTAAACCCTCATAAAAATGTACTTATAGACATGAAGAATATGAGAGCACCGCACCCTGAATGGGATATACTCTATGTTATTAATTTGGTCTTCTGCTAGTGTTAATTTCTCCTTTAGAATTTTATGCAATATATTTAGAAATGGCTGGACAAAAGATTGACCAATGTCATTATATTTGACATAATTGAAAAACTTGTTATTCCACAATGTTTAAAACAGTCCCATTTCCATATTCGTTCAACATAATACCTGACCTTTACTTGACAGATAGTTCCGACTAGTAACCAGAGGCGACACATGTCACTATGTAGTACCGTAACGTCTTTTCAGCCTTTTGATGTCGGCGTGATTTACTTAAGGTAATAATCTATAATTACAAATTGATTAAATTGATGTTCGCTGTCAGAAACTTGCGATATCTGCTGATAAATGGCTTCTTTATTGTACCAATACACTCCAGTGTGAGAAAATTTATTACCTGTATTGGGGAATCACACTGAAGTAGAGTTTCACGTAAAATCAAAGAAGTGTCGTCGTATCAATCGTTTTTAAATTCATTAAGGTCTTTCCCGATCCTTCGGGAAGACCTTACTGTATTTCGTCCGATTATTAAGGGCTTTCCTTTCCAACGGAAAGCCCTTATTGTATTTCTTCTGGGGGTATAGGAAAAATTGTTCCGCCGAATTTGAAAACATTCACT
>JAULBM010313609.1:0-13961 GCA_032357055.1 Geukensia granosissima | reverse complement strand
TTTCGCAAATACCCCTCCCTGTCATGATATATCTGTTTAATTGCACCGAATATCAATTTTTACGTGACAACTGTTCTATGATTTCATGCTTTTTAAGTTCATTTATTTTGTCTCCCTTTTGTCGTCTGACATTTTTTACGTTTTGGCAAATATTCGGAACACTTCCGCGTTTCAAAATTGATTTATCACGTTACGTTACTTTATGCGATGAAGCAGAAACCTTCCGAATACATTTTAGCGGGATGCGGCACACGAGGGTAAAAAAGGAATATACTTTTTGGCAAATACCACAGCAGAGGGTAAAAAGGGCATATTTTTCAGGGATATACCACGGCTGCTGTATAAATGGCCGAATTCGTTAAAATGTGGATAAAATACACTGGCTGTGAACCAATCAGAATCCAGGATTCTTATATGTTTTATATAAGGTGTAATTATCTGAAAAATAACACTGAAGTGCAATACAACTCTTCATTAACCATGTCATCCCTGAGACATGCATGTTCAGCATAATATTATAGAGGAGAAATGGGAATATGCAATAGTCCGAGTCATATAGACAGAAATACAACATATCGATCGGATCACTCGAATAGGCAGTAAATCAGTACTTTGATTTATATGTATATATACACAAACAGTGTTAAAAAAATCGCGTCCCGCCCTGTGGTTTTAAACGAGTTAAAAGTTTGGTAAAATTAACTGTCATTGACCCGTCCAAGGCCTGTCTGTGTGCCCTGGCTCTCTCCGTCAATAAACCTTAAGACTAAAACTATTGTGACCTTAGTTTAGTCCGGTTCTTATATTTCTGGAGCAAATTTTTAATATAAATTGATAATGATGAGGGAACTGGAATATTAAAAAAATCTACTGACCAAAAAACAAGCAACACAGGAAATATATAAAATTCAAAGAGTTTGGATTGAATACGACCACACTCTTCCATTTGGATAATAGAAATCACAATCTCCCATATACTGATAAAATTGATGTTTAACATAATATTCCATCTTAATGTTACATTTTATTCGTTGTTTAGTTCGTTTAGATTTTAAATGCGACTAGGCTGCCGCTGTGCCCTTTATGATGATTATAAACAGAAAATCCTAAAAATTCATTGTCAGTGTTTTTCAACATAATACAGGAGATATTTGTCAGAACTTTTTGCGTGCACATCGCTAGAACTCGCTAATTATACATAAGAAGCGTTCTTTTACCTACTGTTTCTGTTTTATTAAAAATATGAATTTCGTCAATTCAAAATTTTAATAAAACATTTTTATGAAAATTGATTTGATATGTCGAGTTTATGTTTATGAAATTCGCTTAAATAAATAAATAGAGTTGTTTTGACAATGCAGTGGATATAATAAACATTATGCTTCAAAAGTTTGAACCCAAAGTTTGGACATGGATATCAAACACTAGCATAATAGATACAAGTCCCCGGGGTTCGTAACTACTGTAAAATTTCCATATTTAAGTATGATTTATACAGTGTGCCTCTAACTTTTATTTTTTATCTTATTATCACCTTTTACCTCGATTAAAATGGAAGGATTTGGACCCAACTAGTGTTCCCCGGCTGTCATGACTTGTGGCTATTGGACTCTCCAAGTGCCATTTTTATATTACTTTACATTGTTATATTCATAACTTAAAACTTTATTTTTTTCGTCTGTTAATTTATATTTAGAGGTTGTCACAAGAGTGAAATAAAGGGATCATGGCTGTTTTTATCCATTAAGCAATTAAACTGATATATTCATCCTTTAGATTTGTGAAAATATAACAGATTTCACGAAATCAATAACACAACTACTGATGTGAATAACAAACATAAATTTTACATGTGAGAAATGAGATTTGAATTATGATTGGAACAGCTGTTAGGTTAGTTCCTAATTAATATATACCTAAGTTTTATATCTTCCATAATAGTATTGATCAGGCAGGGTCTTCAGCACAAAGGTAATGTTTTATTTTAATGGCAGCACTTTTGATTTATATATGTTATATAAACTTTCCCGGAAACTCGATTTTCATATCATTTATATTAAACTTGTGTTTTTTCCTGTTTCTTTAAGGGTATTTACGGTAGCTTTTCCTTCGTATGGCAGGGATGTTCTTTCGGCGTGCTATTTTGTAAAAATTGAGGATGAAGTCTTCTTTTTTACGCAAACCACAATTTGCGATGAATCGCACCACAAATACTCCGTATTTACTCGCTAGATAAAAAATGTTAAAGAGAAAAAATACCCTATAACCACACAGCATCCGAGTAAGTCTACAGCAGAGCGGTAAAACAAACTCAAATTCAAATGGGATCTGGCAATAAAACAGTTGGATGGTTATTTTTTCTATTTGCTCCGGTATGTTCTAAGTGCTTTGAGGAGTCAGTGAAGAGTTAGTTCCTGTTCCGTATATACGAAATTGTGATGCCGCAGCTAAGTAAAATCATTGTCTAACACCGTATTGTTATCCCCCCGTACAATAGTTGGAAGTCGTCGATCTTATAGTGATTCAAGTCCAAATCCTTTTAGTTATACAATCTTGATAGTTAAATATTTACATTCAATTTAGAAAAGTAAAAAAAAAACCCAAAAAACAGACGAACTGACTTATCTTGAAAGACGGACAAGACCGACCGACAAAAACAATTGGACTGACCAGCAGCAATATCTGCTGTAGTATTTAAAGGGGTCGCTCTCAAACTGCATGCAACTGCATTTGGATTCGATCTGTCAATAAAAATGTGCATTGGACATGTTTTGAAAGCTAATGCAGATTTGTTCATCTGTCATTTACAACATTAATTTCACAGCTTATAAAAATATCATTTTAAAATATCAAGTTCAAATATCCGTAGATCAGTTTTACTTAATATAATGAAATCATGAGGAAGCCATGACATAAATAATACATGTACATGGTTATAACGGCCATCTTACTGGTCCTTGAAAGCAGTCCAGTGTCAGTCGGGAGCTTCTTTGATTATCAGAAGTGGCTTCCTTCTGCCACTGTCATAGGTTGCCTCCCTTCCCGGGAGAAATTTCTCGTCATTGTAAACAATCCGAAGTCATCCATCTTCCGAAATTAACTGTGTTCTTCGTATTAGTATTTAAATTATTAATCATTACTTGAATTAAATTCTTGGTGACTAGGATTTCATCAAACAACTTGCAAGCTATCCATAGTTAGAACTCTCATAATTTCAACAGTTAAGATTTAATTGAATTTTCAGAACAGAACAGTCATCGATGGACATGCATAAAATAAAAATTAATAAATCATTTAGGTAATGAACAAATGTGTACACAATAAAGCAAAAGAATGCACTCAATTGCTCATTGTTTATGAATTTACAATAACGGGGGTGACCATACGGTTAATATTTATGATTGAATGAAAGTTTGTCTGGTACACTAATAAAGCAATCTAGACAGGTTTATATGCTGTCATTGGGATCGCGTCACGGCTTAACCCATAATGTCGTTAGGACCTTGACACGGCACCACTAATTATTTCGTTGGGCCTTTACACTTCTTCTGTCATGATTAATCACCAATAAAGGGCCTTGCTTTGGGTTGTGATGAGGTTTACCAAGGGTTATATACATCCCTCGTGTGTCTTTGAGCCCCTGCCACATCTTGTGACGATGTTAGGGATGAACCTGATCATGATCCTACGACTCTTTTATCTGATTAGGATATATCGACGCCGTTTTCCTAGACTGCCTAAGATTCCCCAAGTCACTCTTTCTATTCATGTCAACAGTTATTGTTTTCTTTGACTCTCTGGTTAGCTGGTCTTTGGCAACATTACACGTCGTGGAAGCACCACGATCAGCCGTATTCAACGTCGTCACTATCTGTTGTCCATCCTGTCTCTAGTGCAATGCTGTATCATCTTCACATAACCAGGACATAGAGTTGCCTGCATCGTGTGAACAGCATCTCCAATTTTCTGTTGCCCATGAGTCCACCATCTCTGGTGACCATGCATATTGTTGACCGGCATCTTCTTTGGATTTAAAGATAAAGAATATTTAAAAAAAACAATTGGAAGTTGACAATTAAGTGCCGACTTGGCCTTCTCCATATAGTCATTCAAATTTAGAGCTGAAGGGTTGTCAGTGATTCAGTGTCTCATACTACTTTCTGTCTGACCTTAACCCATTTGTTAACTTTTCGAGTATTTTAGTTTCTCTTGCGTTAAAATATAAAAGTAATGGCCAAAATACTTACTGTCCCTTATACACAAATCTAATATATGGGATTTGCAGGCATATAGACTTAACTTGCAGTTTTTATCCATTAATTCTTGTTGAAGTCGATCAGTTGAAATTTCTTTGAGATCATTTAACTTCCTTGGTATTTGAACCTGATCAAAATTAGGTCTCTTACTGTCAGGTGTCTTCGAAAGGTTCGTTATACCAAAGACATATTTCTGTTAAAAAGCCTTAATTGAGTCCTTTAAGTTATTTTTACTATTTGATGGACATATGGTAAAATAGAGTCGTGAACGAGTTTTTTCCTTTCTTATCAAGTTCAATATAATAATGCCTAAGGGCGTCGTAGTCATTAAAGACGTACGTAGTAGAGTTTTGTCCTTTCGCACGAAATACGGAACACTTACTGTTCGTTTCGTTTAGAGAATGAGCCAATGTCCGTCCGTCAAATACTAAGGTTCAGCTGGGGTTGGTTTCAGTTTCACAAGAGTTTGACATTGCTGCCTTAATTATTCCTCACATGTTTCCTTAAATAATTCAGGCACATTAGAGAAGACATTATTGAATAGACGGGGCTTCTTAAACTACATTCGTTTGTTTGATTGATTGATTTTTGTTTAACGTACAGTGGCAAATATTTCATGCATATTCAGGACGAAAACAAGTTAAACAATACATCAATATGTAGACTGTGAGCAAGGGAGTGACTTTTAGACTGCCACTGGAAAAGTTGCGGGTGGATAGGGGCGGAACTGGCCGCCTACGGACCACTCCAAATGAGCTGTTACAAGGGGTCTTTAACGTGCTTAAGACGTGGCATTTCCTAAACACGTGGCGTCTTGGAGATACCTGGTGCCTATTCTTTTCCCAGCACATCCTTCGAGAAGGGGAGTTCGAGTATTTATACATCCCGCTCGAACTAACGGACGCCCCTTTAGTCGTAGAAATGGAAAAACGAAAGGTAACATTTAAAAACAAATGCTGATAGGAGGTGTCCGACCTGCCTCTGTACTTGTCTTTTCATCATCGTAATGTTTAATTGATCAACGCTGCTCCATTATTTTAATGTTTTTCGGCATTTTAATATTGAATCTTGTCATATTTCTTTTGTCAAGTTGTCATGGTGTTCGTCAAACATTTAACGTTACTTCATGCTATTCTTTTACATTTACTTGATAAGAATTGATTTTTCAAATGTTTAAGTGTTAGTATTAGCACTGCATGTACATTTATGTACTTTTTATAGGTAAAACATTTAAATAATTATCTTTTACTTAAGTTTCTCATACATGTAAACATCCATATAAAATAAAACCGAAAGATGGCAAATGAGTAGAACGAGTAATCGTTCCGCATAGAAGCGTTTTGTTGATTTCTGCCAAATGAAACAACCACCGACCTTGGGTTGTATTAAAATTTAATAAACTGTTTAGAGACAATAAACACAGTCAACTTTAACTGCACAAATATTCACTATTCTCGTTTTATCTGTAAGTTACAGCCAAATAATAATGGAGAACTATGAAGATTCGTTTTTATAAATGCATACTAATCCTTTAATTAGCTGTATGGAAAAATTGAGCGAACTTGGTATACTTAATATGTACATGTATCATATTCAATATTTACAATTATTTTCTCTTTATATTGAGTAGGTATTTGGTGTGAAGTGTTATGATTTAAATGCAAAGATATGGAGTCTATACAGAGCAGTTATGAAAACGAAGATCACATAGTTAATAAAGGAGATGGCAGGGATTCCGTGTCCGTGTGGCAAGCGAACTGTGTGTGTGTCCTTACAACAATATTTATGCTCGGACTTAGTGCAGTATTGACTAAATTTGGTAAACCTAAGTTTGTTAAAGAAGACGTTTCCTTCTGGAAATGGAGAAATATCCTCATTTCGTGGATTCATGGTGTCATAGCAGGCGTTTGGAACTTTCTCTGGTAAGGGTACGGCTGTATCAGCTAATGTAATGTAGTAGATACGCCACTCGACGAATAGGCCACAAAATGACTGGTTTCTAGTTATTTTCGCAAATTTCCAATACTTCCATTGACAGATGAACAATTCTTTACAAATAATTTACCCCCACGTTTCCGAGTGGAAGCGTTTGCCTAGGAACTAAAATTTTGAATTCAATACGAAAATGACTTGAAAGTTTTCATGACAACATAAAAGAAAAAGCAAACTTTAAAGGTTAAGATTTAGTACGGTTTTCTGTGAGAGAACATATTGGCTTGTGCTACTGTTGCTTACAGCTGTTTCTAAAATTTGCAAAGTTGCTCATGATCTTTAATTAACTGTCTGATATATACATGTAAGCCCTGTTTGAAGGGATAAACTCTACTGTTTGAATGAAGAAATAATCTTGCTTTAAACTGTCAAACATGGAATTGGACAACATGGTACGGTCTTAATAAGAAATTAGTATTTATTATTTTGACTTCCCATGTTTCGGTTCTTATGCTACTGATGAGAGGTTACTCCTTTAAATGTACATATTACATACCTTAATTTTCCATATTTATTTAACATTGATAAACATGTATCTTGAAACAGAAGAAACACATGCATCATTTAGAATATCGATTAATATTGATTGTACATTTATTCTTACATGTTAAGTATATGTGTGTATCATCTCTTGGTAAACACACAATTGGTTACTCTCCATATATTTCCTTACAGTTTATGGTGGTATCCTGGTGTCTTTGAAGATCCAGTGTTTTTTATCAACAATTTTACCTATTTGATGATTCCCTTCTCTTCAGGTAACTAAAATAATTGTACTCCACATAATTAAGTCACGGTTTCATTATCTGAACCAAGCTGCGTATTTCCTAACTATATTTTTTAAAAACATTCATGATAAAGATTTATAAAGCACATGCTGTGTCTAAAAAACGGGTTTCTTTATTGGTCAGATTTCACAATAGGTATCTTGTTAGTTCTTTAAGCGCGAAGCAGAGTGTCTTAAGTTTATTAATATTTTACAGCAGAAAGCTTCGAAAAAAGCTAGACCAACTTACTTATTGTCTTCTATTGCACAAAAAATACACACACTAACAAAAAAGCAGATTCAGTGCAATATAAAAGACTTCCATATAAATAATGGCACAAGTCCATTTTATGACTATTGTTGTCCTCTTAGATTTTTTTGCTACTGCTATTACTTTTGCGTCCGTCTTCCATTCGTCCGCCCGTTGTCCGTTCACAATTGTTTCTTCCTCTGAAACTGTTTAGCCAATTTTTAACCGCACATTTGTGGAATGGTTTCTAGATGGTGCCAATTTCAAAATTCTATAAGGAATCGCGATCGGTAATTCAATGTGCCTGCCGCTACTAAACAGAGATGAAGATGGTGGCATGAAAATATTCTTCTCCTCCATAACTGCTCAGCCAGCCTGTGCCTAACTTTGGAGTATGAACCTTAGATAATATTCTTTTAGAATTTCATTCGATATACTGACCCACCAGCCAAGACCTACATAGAAATACAGATTTTCGGCCAATGAGAGATAACTCTCGTTTAAATTCAAATTAACAAAACATACGATCATATGGGAAATTCTGGATTGAAACAATGGTAACTAAATTTTACCTTCAGAATTGTATCAGATGACCCCAACAGCTAACTAAGATGGCTGCTATAGCCATGTTGATTGTTAATTCTTGCTTAACGTCAAGCGGCGTTTAATTCATGCATGTTCAGGATGAGAGCATATTATGTAATGAATGAGATTAATGAACTTGAAATGGTTATGGTACGAAACGTCTAGAACGAATTATAGACGTTTCGTACCATAACCATTTCGTACCCGCAATTTCGTACCATAATGAATTTCATTTTTGTACCATTGTTATTTCTAACCACTGGCCTTTCAAGAAATTTGTTCGTACCATTGTTAATTCGTACCATATGAACAGTATAATTTAATTTATGCATCATATTTGCGATCTGTATGACACCGCAATTTTTTCTGTGTGCAAAGTTTCAGATAAATACTTTTTAAAATAACACAAATGAAATTAAAAAATAAAGAATGAAATGAAAGACATTTTATAATTTATCGTTTATCGTCAATAGTAGGTGAATGGTTAAATTTCTGATATTTGTTGACCTTATTTCTTTGTTAGTGGTGTAAAATGTAAATAATGAAATAAAATAAAATAAACAGGCGTCATTTTATTTAGGTCAGAAGAACTGTGACAAGGTAGTGTTCTTGTACAAAACGGTAGTCATATTGCACTCAACTATACTTATACCTATAATACAAAATAACTATAGTGCAAATCACATATGGTGCGAAACAGACATGAGATGCACAACTACACATATGGTACAAAAATAATATGTATGGTACAAATTACATATGACAAGAAATGGTTCAAACCTATGGAACGAAACGTTAAATGTATGGTGCGAAATGGTTATGGTACGAAAGTCTACATTCGGTTCTAGACATGATTGGCCCGATTTTTAACGTGCTAGTTCACGAAAGCAACAGTCCACGGCAAGACATGCAACTTACCCCAAAACATTATTCCGACTTTGGGCCTACCATTCTTTGCCTCTACATGTACTTCTTAAGGCTGCGTTCTTAGCAAAGCGGCGAGTACAATTTATGTGGTCGGAGATCTTACCTGTGACCTTACACACTTTAGGAGAGCACGCAAACCATTACACCACTGAGGCGGTCAATGTTCTTTGGGTGGGGTTCTTTAAGAATAGTATACATTAAACACAAATGTGATAACCAACTCAGCCGAACTTAGCTAAAATATCCCTATGATAAATACATTAAAATATCGTCTGGAACAATCGACTCAGTTTAAGCCAAACTTTGATGGAATGGTAACTAGGTGGATCCCTTAGTTAACTTACCCAGACTTAGTATATTTTAGGTCCATGGAATTTTCAGTAAAAATCTTCCCTTCGTTATCCTCTTGTACTAAAACTCCACATTTTGTTTTAAATAAAATGTATTCCTTTGTTTTCTATCGATTTGTTTCATTTGTTGTTTCGATTTTCCTTCATTTTCGATCGCGTTTCACCGATAACACTGATATCAAGCTATTCTTCGAAACTTCGAAACCTTCACAAAAATTGTATTTTCATTAAAGGCCCACAAGAGACAGGACCGGCAAATGTATGCATAATAAGAAATTAATTTTCGCTGTTGGAAGGTGATACTTGGTAGTAGTAATTATAACCTTACAATTTTACAGAATTTGTATAAGCCAGTAAATAGAAATTTCGATATTTTTTTGCTGAATTTGTAAGATTTTTTCCCTCCTGTATGGGTAGGTACAAACATAACGAGATTTTTTTGTAAGCCGACAAATCTTTTCACCCTTAAATAAGTTAATTAAACTTTTTATATGAGAAGTTATGAATCTGTGATTAACAATTTAAATGCCAATAGTCCGGTTCGTAAACCCGATATCATTTTTCACAATAGATCTTCTTTATTATATCTTGCTCTTTTTTAAGGAGCATATCAGTACCATTATCTACATTTATATGTGTGTAAATATAGTTTTCTAGTACTAGTATCTTTCAGACGTAAACAAAAAAGAAGGGTTGGAAAGGGTGTTAACAAAGACAGTGAAATAATAGAGTTCCCAAACCGGCATTGGCACTAGTATAATTATAATACTTATACTTGTTTCTGATTCCGGAAATTCGGCATTGCACACCATTGGTTACGATCGTAAGCTTCGTCCTTCTGAATTTCCCTCAGATGTCTCCTTATATTAGTATGTCAGCTGTCGTATAATATACGTTTATTATAAAAAAAAATGTCAGTAGTTGTTTAATTAGTAATAACGTGTTGTATTTTTGCCAGGGAAATAAACATATTTTTGTACATTTCAGGGTACTTTATATATGACTGTCTAGATCATATGTTCAGTAAAAGATTAACCAAGGATTGGGAGACAACGTTACATCATGTATTGGTAAGTATTTAATAGTGGCTAAAGTTCGAATATGAGGCCAATTAAAAATAATTGCTAGATTTTCATCCCCACCCGCCCCTAAAAAATTTGACAAAGGGGGGAGGTAGTTTTTAAAATGTTTGTTATAGTCACAATTCCAAGAATTTCTTTGTCTAATTCTAATAGATTTTACAGCATATCTTTGTAAAGGTAAGCACAAATTATAGATATTTAATTATCTTATAAGGATGTCTGTAGGAAATATCTGTGAGAAAAAATAATAAAATTCTCCCACCCGCCCCACTTTTTTATTTCTAGAGGTGATTGAAAATCTAGTTATTAAATTTATTTAGCCTTACCGTAAATGTTAGATTTTTTATTTGTTTATACATGAACATCATATGATGCAGTCACATTTACATTGTTATGTAAGCAAAAAAAGTTTCTTTCGAAAAAAGTGTTCTCCTGTTATATATTTCCCAGGAAAAACTGAATGTACACTTTTTATCAGAGGACACTATTTTATCCTACATGCAGTTAAATCATATCATATAATAGCCGAATATGCAATATATAATGGTAATCTATTAAATCATAAAAAATGGCTAAAAACACAAGATAAAGAAAACTTTCTGGTTGTGAATATGAAGAATAAAATGTTTCCGTCAGTTTCAACATAACTAGAATAAAAATTTTAAAAAATGAGAGTGGTTTTTATCAACACGTCAAGATGTAGCTGATTCTAATAAAAATACATTCTTTTTTAGTTTGTACATAACTTTAGTTTTCTATAAATACATTAAAAAGGAATACTTTGCAAAATCAACATTTACATGCTCATTTGTGTCAGATTGGAGTTTTTGATTAAAGCCTTTGAATTATTCTTTCATGTGGGGAGGGCTTCTCGATCTTAGCAGACATTCTTATTCATAGCAATTCATTTGCCATACACACTTAATTTTCTCCCAATTTATAACGTTTTCAAAACATTTTTTATTTAAAATGCACAAACTTGGGAAGTACAATCACAAAAATATTATTACTGGAACCTGTAAATGGTTGGGTATATAACGCGTTTACCCTACATGTATAAAACACTTTAAAAGGCGCTAAACTAGACATGATAAGTCGGGTTAACGAATACATCTGAAAGCCTAACCTGAATAATCCAGTCGTTATATTCGGCTCACTATCGATCGCTTCATTAACTTCGAAAGACGGAGAGAATCGGAGACGGTGAGGGCTTGAATTATTCGAGTTACTGAAAGCCTTACACTTTTTATTTCAAAATACTATATAAATATTTGCAGAATTGTGTATTTTTCCCTTCATAAGCGTTATAACATATGAGATGTTTTAACTCGAAACAAGGTGACATACATTTATATATTTGTTTTTATTTGTTGAAATGTCGTGATATAGCTAGACTACATTTCGGCAAAAATATGAAAAAATACTACATGTATCTGTGGAAAGTTTTAGTTATGAACTACCTTAAATAGTTTTTGATTTAAAATTCATTAAGTGTTATGTATTGATGTTTTTGTAGGTTTTAATTGGAATGGCATACAACTGGAACACGAAGATCTGTATTGGATATAGTATTTTTGCATTCATGGCTGAAATTAACAGCATATTTCTACACTTACGAAAACTGTTTCAGTTCTCGCAAGTCAGATTTGATTCTCTGTTGTACAGAGTTGTTTCTATCTTGAACTTAGTGACATTTATCACGTGCCGTCTGATTCCTCAAGGTCATACTTTGAATGGTTTCTACAAAGATGGTTACCGAGTGCCATCTACATATTTTAAAGTATTAGCCATTCTGTATCCACCGGGATTTATCATCAACGTAGTGTTATTTTGGAGAATTTTTAAATCTGACGTGTTGCGGTCTATGAAGAAAGACAAAACAAGTAGTTTATCTAAATCATGTGAAAAGAAAACCACCTGAATCATGAATGTGATATTCAGATTTTTAATTTAGGAAGAAAAACCATTTTACTTTGTGATAGACTGTTTTTTAAGTTATTTTTCGATTTTAAAAAATCAAACATTTATTTTCAGAAGCAACAAACCAAACATTTTTTTCCAGAAAATTTCATAATTATATCTTTATGTTTGATTAGTGAAAATGTCATTTTTTAGTGAAATGATCAGCTGTTTACATAAAGGGGTCAACTAAAGGGTCAAAGTAACTGTTTGTCACTACATTTAGTGTTTCACATACAACACCAGAATCCTGGTGATAGCTGTCATGTTTGTGTGGTAGTTATTTAAGAAATACAATTAAAACTTTGCACGTTTGATATAAAACAAATGGTATTAATTTCTGTTCATTCGATCATAAACTTAATGTTTTCTAAGACAACTTTGTTTTAATTTATTTGGTTTCATGAAAATTATAATTGATAGATTTTTGTGCTCCTGTGGTTTTTTTCATTTCAGTGATACATTACCCAAATCCTTTTTACATAATTTCATAATTAAGCTCTTAAAACCCATTTTAAAGTTGAAAAGAAATCCTGGATGTTTCTTGAAGAATTTTCAAATCTAATGAAATATCAAGAATGACCCATTTTCACGCTCATATCTCTAACTGAGAAGGGTACTTAAACAATTCGTCATAGTTGTAGGCTGTTTATATATATGTTCAGACATAAAACTATTGATAAATATCGCAGCTTTAATGAAATAAAAAACAAAGTGCATCATTTGACAATAAATGTAGGGTGAGTGTGTTAGCTTTCGATTTTGTTTCCTTGTTTTTTGGCTATATCCAAGTTGCTTACAATTATTTGTGCCAACGATCTAGAAGCCTTTTTGATATAAAAAATGAGGAGTTAAAATGTATCAGACGTGCTGTTAACTGTATTTCCACGGTGCGTCATTATCTTTAGTAAAGGAAATTGATAAAACCTGCAAGATTTTAAAATATTAGGCTACTCCAAAATGAAAATGATTTGATTTTAAATTTTTGCAAAATACTTAAACATGAATATGATGAATTCGGATACTAAAGCTTCAACCAGCTACATTTAGTTTAGCAGACAACTGAAAAAATGAAAATCAGCTTTAAACACACACATATATATCCAGTAAGTAAAGAAAGTTGGTCAAAATGCAAGATGTGTGTGTTACATTATAAATGATAAAATTCAAAGCAAGTGTTGCACTGAATGATTTTTTGAATTGTTTATTGTACACAAGACAGAGAACAATGAACCGACTCAGAAATGCTATAGATGTCTTAGAACACCTTACTGGCTGATTTTCATAGGTCAATCAAGGTTTTATTTACGATGACACAGAGATAGCAGTTTTTTACGAGGACGAAGCAGACATTTTGACTATTGAATAATGCCTGTATAGCGCTCCAGAGTGTATAAAGAGCTGATTTTATTTTAGCATGCAAATTGCTTATGTTTTTATGGGTAATTTTAGTATGTTTTATACTTTTTTATGAAAGCATCTGTTTCTTTAGTATATGATTCAAATAAATAATTAGAACGTTCTTTGTCTTTTTTCATCACAAAGTACCCACACACCCAAAATCAAGGTATTCAAATGCCGTTGTGTTTGACTTCAAACCTTACAGACAGGCCACCGTTCAAAACCATTTCTTCACTGGGGCAATTAACAACATAAAATCCGGTGGTACGAATTACCGAAATACCCCTCATTTACCGAAATACCCCTCTAAATTACCGAAATACCCTGGTAAAATACCGTAATACCCTATGAGTATTAATTTTTTGATCACACTAAGCATAAAATTAGGTTGTA